>CM076660.1:5026543-5040968 GCA_038496675.1 Rachycentron canadum | reverse complement strand
AGAGAGAGAGAGAGAGAGAGAGAGAGAGAGAGAGAGAGAGAGAGAGAGAGAGAGAGAGACCCATAGAGATAGAGAGGAAGGTTTCGGGTCAGAGGCTAAGTGAAATATATCCCCACTCTGAGGCATGCAAGAGAGAGGATGCAGGAAGCTGAGGGCCAGAGATAAGGGCACAGACGTGGGCGATAAGCACCCAAACACCTGTTAGGGAAGCTCCAGCTCCTCGCCTCAGACCAACACTCACAGGAGGCAATAAAACACAAGCTGGGAAGGAAGGGGAGAAAAAAAAGACAGTATATGGACAAAACCATCAGAGAGAAAACTGCTGCTGTAATCTGCTTTTCTTTGCAGAAAGGTGAGAGCAGGGAGTGAAAACTGCAGAGGGTGTCTGGGTGCTGTTGCAAGTATGAGGTGCGCGGGATAAAACTCCATCCTGTTTTACACCATGCTTAATGGCATATGGCGGGAACCTACAGCATCATTTGTAAGGTCAGTGGCGAGACAGGAGTGGCAGAAATGATGCTGTTTGAGTCATGACATGTCAGAGCCACCCGCTTCAGTGATCAGTCCAGGAAATGGAATGGCTTTTTTTCCCCTCTTCTTCTTCTTCTTTTACTATCCCACTCTCGCCTTTCAGGGCCCAGGGACAAACAGACAAACACAAAACAATCTGGGAGCGGTCAAGAGAGACCTTGGAGATGCCTGACAGTCAGGCAGTAAACAAGAAAGAGGGGATTCATAATGTGTCAGGAGGGAGATTCATTGGCTGATTATGGAAGGAAAACCATCTGACCGGTTAAATGTTGTTCACTATCAAATACCTCATCAGCAGCAATCTAGGAATTATGATGCCAATTAAGGGTCGACTGATAATGTCATAATCTGGCATACTCCAGTCAACGGCCAATGTGATGGATGAGTCTGCTCTAACGGGAAACAGATGAATTTCATCTTTTCATTACAACACAAAACATTGTAATTGCAGGGCTCACTTTGTGTTTTGTCATCAAAATTTAATTTTATTTGATTAATAATAAAAAAGAAACAAAAAACTAATGAAAGCATTTTATTACTGTGATCCATTTGTCTTACACCTTTGGCACCAGACTGTACTGTAGGGTGACTTTACAGAAAATATCAAGTTTTGGTTTCTTGTTTTTTTTTTGTTTTTTTTTTTGTTTTTTTTTTTTTAATTAAACCAGTTGATTGCATGTCAAAAAATCCGAGGACTTGCTCAGTTGGAAAAAGATATTTAATGTTTTCTTTTGATATACTTGATATACTATGCCCAGTTTTCAAATTCACTTAAATATGATGTAATATTTACATAGAATAGTTTAGGAAAAAAAAAACAGTTATGGGATATAGCACTGTTCATTTTTGTACAGTACGTACAAAACATACGTATTGGTCATGAGAGTAGGATGGATGAATATACCATGATGTCATGGTATATGTCATTTCTTGAACTGCTCAACACTGTTGGTTGTCAACAGTGATGGAAAACCTTTAAACGTTTTAAAGCTACAACTTCAAACAAGCATAATTTTACACATTGGGATAAAATTTTCGCCAAACAAAAGATCAGCTATTATTTCATTACGAACGTTTGGATCAATTAAATTTAATGAACAATTAAAAACATCTGTAAACAGCTCAGAGACACAGAGAAATACCCTGGCATGATTTTGTAAATGCATACAGTATTATGTATTTAGTCTCAGACTCGCACTGTTTTCAGACATTCTTGCTCTTCAAGCAGACAAATCTCCCTTCAATTGAATTCAGCCCCCACCTCTCATGCAGCCTGTGTGAGGGGGCTGGCCTATCCATCATCAGCTCTCTCCCTCTGGTAATCTCTCTGGGCGTCTTCGGTCAGCAAATACATAAATCAATTATAGTTTTAAGCTTTATGCCACGATTTACCCAACTGATCCCTCCTGGATTACAGCTGAGCTTAAAACGTGTCGGTCGGCGCTAAAGCTCCAAGTCGCCTTGAAATTCATTGCCATGACACTCACCAAGCAGCATGTCGGATGCCACAAGTGTAGATCAGAGAGCATTTTGAATATGGCGACTGGCAGAAAGGCTGCTTTGTGATAACACAGTGATGCTCATCTTTGATAATAAAAGTTTGATTCTCTTGTATCTTAAAAAGGTCTAAACTAAGTTTGTTGATTAACCTGTGAGGGAGTAAACAATTAACATGCAATACTAATAATTGCTCAAATTTGAGTCCTAATATCGTGACGTGTTTCTCTTCTTAATGCCAAGTTACTGGAGCTGTGGCATTTTTATGTTGACAGTCCATAACATGTACAAATTAATTCAAAATTTAATCAATCAATTAATTACTAATAAAGGTGGCCAGTAAATCGACTCAAATCCTACTGCTATCTAGGTAACAGAGAACCTTTTGATTAATTTTGAGGTTTTTAAAATAAATTTCATATAAAAAATATTTTCAAAAGATACTGAAGTTTTTAATGAAAAGGTAAGCATGTCAGTCACTAACTCTTCTTGGGACATAACCTTCAGAAATCCCCATGAAAGCTGATTATCCTATTTTTCATCTCATAACTGTCATTTCATTTGACTAAAGTTAGGAGCCGTTGTTTAGGCTGAATTAGTCTGACTGATATTTAGTTCATTGTTACCTAGAACCATAAATGTCAGATCTGGCTTAAAATCTTCTCTTGAACAATTGTTCTTACTTGTCCTACTCTCTGAAGTTACTCACAGTAAGAAGTGATTCCTATAGAAATTTTAAAGCATTTCTATTTTTTTTTTTTTTGCCTTCCTGTATAATCTGAACTGCTGTTGAAACATATCGGACTCACCTTCTTTTTAACAGTTCTATAATGAGCTTTGTGTGTGTTCACTGTAACATTCATTATTGGAAGCTGTTATGGATATTCTGGTTTCACTTTTTCTTTACATGCAGCGTTTTATGAGCAGATAGCGAGCACTAACCAAGCATTCACCTGTTGAGCCAACAGGGTTGCTCTGCCCCTGAAGAGGTGGATTAAAAGCTCACATGGTGCCGCTCTGGCCTCAGTTTCCTACCTGAGAGCTCCTTTGTGACAGGTGACAGTGGAGAGAATGGGGGGTAATTTTTATGACCAGCTTCTTAGCGTGCTGGTATCACTCCATTGGGGCCCCTTGCCAATCTCTGGCAAACCATTCAAGTGGCAACAAAGAGGCTAATTAGAAGCTCTCTCGCTGGAAGCCTGCGGAGGGCTCTGGTTTGATACTTCCCAGGGAGGCTAGGGGGCCTCTGAGGTGGCGGTGGCAGCTTTTTCACACACACACACACACACACACACACACACACACACACACACACACACACACACACACACACACACACACACACACACAGGACATTTGTGAGCACACTTGGGTTGGCCCTTTGGCTCCAGCACATTTGCTCATTGTGGCCGTCCTCCCTACGGTCTGCCAGAGCGATAGAATCAGAGAGGGGGAACCGACACATCTTCTTTCATGTGGCGGGGACCCAGAGAGGGGATGCTAATAGGATATCGATGGGATTAGAACCTAGAGCGTTCAGGTCTAGGAGAACAGAGGCAGGGCTCTATGAACTAGAACTAAAACCCACTCAGCTTTAAGGCCAGATCATTCTAATTCTATTGACTTTTTCTTTTTTAATGGGAAAGCTGACAATGATGCATGCACCTTAATACAGTAGGAAAGTTTGCCAAGTGAAGAGGGTCTGCTAATTCTGAAAAAGGTTTTTAAAAAAACAACAAAATGCTTTTAAAGCAGTCTCCCCGCTGAGATTCACACGCTGTGCATTTACAGAGAAACAGTGGCACAACCTCTTCCCCTGCCAACACTCACAGCAGCTTCTGAGAGAAAAGATAGACATCAGGAAGTTAAGGCCGATAACACATTTGCATGTCACCTGATAACTGGCTGTAATTAGTACTCCCATTGAGCCCCTCACCCAGCCCCCCCTCTCAACAACACAAAACAAAATGAAAAAAAAAAAACCCACACGCTCACATGAACACACACAAGGCCAACTTCCAGTACAGTATGTTATCCTTATCCCTCCCTCCAGACCACAAGGCCCCCACAGGGACAAAAGATAGGGGCCTCAGTGTGTTCGTTTCATAGCAGCCCCTGCCAGACCGCATCAGCAAAGGCCACGTCTGCTGAGCGCTGTTAGCCACATAGAGGCAGCTGGTCGCACCAAGTCAAGCTGCTAACTTTTATTGCACAAGCACCTCCCTCCACTCTTATCTCAGGGAGGGAGGTGATCTAATCAGCCTAGTGATTAGATCACCTCCTTCCATTGCTAAAGCCACTGCCTGGATGGTAAACCAGCCACCTCCCCTTAATTTTCTCTTGGCGTTGCCCTTCTCTTTTTCTTACTACCCTAAAAATAAATAAATAGAAAGAAAGAAAAAAAAAAGCAAGCAACCCAATTTCTTTTTCAAAAGCAGCTTCCCTAGACGTAATAAGGTGACTCGCTGCCTGACGTCAGTGCAGGACTGCATGACAATAACATGCTTGATCTGTACTAGGATGTGCGTTTGCGTATGTGTGTGAGTGTAGTGCATTCCACATGATGTAGTCCCCTGTGCTAAGTCTTTAATCGATACATCTCCCTATCCTGACAGTAAGGACAGAGCCCAGATCTGAGATCAGAGCGATGGCGGTGTAAATCTTTACGGTTCAACCAGAGCCTTTTAAAGCCTGTCTATAATTGGGCTTCAGCCAGCAGCTGCCTCGGCTGCGTCTATCACCGTGGGCCCGGTCAAAGCACCAGTTCCTCGGGGGCATAAACAAACACTGCACTTCCAATAAGGGCAAAAAAGGCACCTGTGTGAGGATAAAAAGAGAGACGATGTGGCAGCCAGACTTGAATAAGCCCCTCTGCTGCTGTCTGTGGTTAGGGTATTTCTTGGAGAGGTGTTTTTGTTGAGTGAGGCTTTTTGTGCTATTGGATTATTACACCAACATGTACTGTACCTCTGAGTGCAAGCCGGGGAGACTTAGCTCACTGAGTGATTTCAAATAGAGGGTAATCCACTGCCATGTAATAGATGCTTTGTTGCCGGGCTGCTTTCAGGAAGCAGGAAAATGCTTGCACAGTTTTACAGGTTAGGATCATAAGCTTGCTACTGCTGCATTAGTTTGAGTTATTTTATTTTAGGCCAGAAGTGATACACTGTATCCTGAGAACAGGAATGAGACAGAAGCAAATATCTGACAACCTACTCTCTTTCTCACAAACACACACACACACACACACACACACACACACACACACACACTTGTCCATCATTTTTACAAAGCACCAGCCAACTCTCTCTTTTCCTTTACAGTGAGACACTTCCTGAAGTCGAGCAGAGGAAACTACTGGATTCGTTCCACACATGCGCAGCAGAAATCAAAATTCAATCTCTCAACAACAACATCTTTGATTTTCTGGCACATGTGAAATCGCACAGATGTCCGACGGAATTACAGTCACGCAGACCCTTTAGCAACCCCTCGTGGCTCCTAGGATGAGGAAAGGGAAAAATATTGCTTTAACAGTTGTTGCTGCCTGTGAGCCTCTCAGTTAGCTGCTAAACAAGACAGTTCCTTGCTATAAGTGACAACATTAAGGATAAACAGAGAAAGAATAGAGATGGAAAAGTTGCTGCTAGCTGATCGTAAGAGTTGCCATCACATGGCCTGTGTTGCTTCTGATGAGTGTTTCACAGTTGGACATCAGTGCTGTTTGATGATAGCAGTAGCTACTGCCATCAAAAGCCATTCAACTCCTACAGAGCCCAGACAGAAGATGTGTAGATTCACTGCAAATCTGAGAAAAGTTTTTCACAGCTCAAGTATTTCTTATTTATTTATTTATTTTTATTTTAGCTAGCTCAACACATCACTGTGGGTTTAAGGCAGCCACTATCAGAACACAAATCAATGATTTAAATGTTCAAAAACCTGACCGTAGCAGTCAAAAAAAAAAAAAAAAAAAAATCCCTCCAGGCTTCTAAAGTGTTGATTTGACTAACACTTGAGAAAATCTTTGTATTTAAATGGAACCACAGAAACCCAATTTAGACAAAGAGGGTGGAGTCTGGGGAAAATGAGGAAGTGGAAATCACCACAGCTGGTTGTGAAAGGTTTGAGACACTCGTCGATCAAAAAAACTCCCAAGTGGAGCGGCTATTCTGAGAATAACACATCAGAGCAAATAACATGAAAATGTTGGTTTGACTGGGAGATAAACTGGAAAGTATCTTTTTGAATATAATGGAAGTGGAGACTTTCTTCCAACCTTTTCCCATACAACTTGCAGCCATCATGGTGGTCATTTGAACCCAACCAACCAGAAGCTCATGGTGTGAATGTATAGTAAGAAAATAGTGGTTAATGGTTGATAGTGGCCAAAGCACACAAGTGTCAATGTGGAGGGAAACTTGTATGCCTTCCACTGGCCTCCCCTCAATGTGCAGGGTATATATGTGTGTGTGCATGTGCATACATCGTTATCACCTGCAACAAACGCTATGGACCGCTATCTGAGCTCAATCTGCTCTTGGTTTACTGAGGAGGAGTGCCAAGGGTTATCTGTCCCTCTCTGATATGCACAGATAAGAGCCTTGGGCCCGCTGTTTAAACACCTGGGGCCCGGGGTATTAGAGCGCCCTCCGTCCCCCTTTGCCACAAAAGGAGAGGAAATGGAAGAGTGAGCGCTGGCTGCTGCTGCTGCTGCTGCTGCTGCTGCTGCTGCTGCTGCTGCTGCTGATGATGATGATGAGGGGAGTGTGTGTGAACAGTAATGAACGCAGGAGTGCGCGCGTGTGCAGGGGTTAATGCAGGGGTGATTATTTTCCCCTCTACCCCTTCTTACCCCAATACTTTCATCAATAATAAAAATAACATGATAAACAGACAGGGGAGACAGGGATTTATTGACTTGTCTCATTCATCCACCCCCTCTCTGCCCCCGAAAAAAGTCTCTATTATGAAAAGACAGACTTAAAGCATTGATGGTTTTCAGTAATGTTTAACGGCTATATGTTGGAAAAGCTCTCCTTTAAAATAGGCTCTTTTTTCACTTATGTGATGTACATTACAGCGAGGGTCAGTCATTTGCATGAGAATGGACGATTAAGTGAAAGAGATAAACCCAAGGCTAGTTCCCGTGAATTGGATGCTGTGTTTGGAATACCAAGCAGTGGAGGTTTTCTTTTTTCCTTCCCCCTGCCTCTGCAGAATTAGCCCCCTGCATCATGCATTTATTTTCCCAATAATCACTCAGGCCCTTCCTGTGTTGATTATTTTCTCAGTGCAAGGGTTACTAAAATATTGCTGTAATCCTGTCTCCCTGAAGCCGCAACAACACTCACCCTGGGCTTCCTTTAAGAAATAAATCTAGGGCTTGTCAGCGGGGGGGGGGCTGCTGGAGGAGAGACGGAGGAGAAAAGTTGTTTTGGTCAGATGCGGATTGCTTAGATTCACTAAATGAAAACAGGCACCTATAAAGTGTGTCCCTTCCTTTAGTTTCATGCATTTCTTTGGAAGGTTACTTCAAGATATGGCAGGACATGAAAATTGTCAATACTAGAGCCATTACAATACTGGCGTTTCGTTACATATTAAATGACTTACATTAAAGAAGCCAGTGTCCTCAAATATAAAATCTTATCTGAAGATAGGCAGCTGTACCAGTTGCCAAAAAAAAGCAAAATTTGAATTTTATTGAAGGGGCTATCAAAAAATTAAGAAGTTAATTTATTAAATGAAGAAATTAAGCACTACCTAAAGGTAGCATTTCTTGTGCTTACACATCTTATCAGCATATGTTTCTTCTTCTCCCTTGGGTGACTTCTCACAGACCACTTGTGGAGTCAATAAGGAATGTATTCAGTCAGGGTGGGTGTTTTTTATGATATAATCCAGGGCACAGAAGAATGAAAGAGAGCAAAGACTAAATTTATACAGGAAGTGGGTACTTTCTGGTGCATTCATTTTAACATAGACGTATGCACACAGACACCTCACACCAATGACCTGCACCACATCTGGAAACAATTACACTCATGTTTGACTTGACCTGCCTGCACTATTTGAACTCTGCCAACTTTTTTTATGTGTTTGTTGCAGAGGCAGCGGTGACCCTGACGCAGTGGCTGCGGGGAAATGATGTGTAATTAGTCCGAGGGAACACGACTCCACTCGTCTGAAATAAAACATCTTGTATTCACATCAAAAGAATCAGCACCTTGACAGGCTATATAAAGAAAAAAAAAAACACGGGCTTGATATGCTATCAAATGACCCACATTGGAATTTGCGAGGACACGAGAAGCGTCTGAATTATCAAGCATCTCAGGGTAGCACAGCAGACCTTTCATGTGCGGATGGCAAAGCAGACAGCGGATGATGCAATGTTTGATTTCTACACTTCAGGAGGCTGTCAGGACAGCGCGTACAATATTAAACAGTGTCGTGTCGGTGTATCAACCAGTTTAAATTAACCCATTAGTATGCTATGGGGCGAAGCGGGAAGATCAATGCATGAAACAGTTTGGAAATCTCCTTTGATACAAGATTTCCCAGCTTGAGCGAATTGATGAAATTCCTCTTGAAACACAGGCAACCATTTCACACGCCAGACTTTTCTCAAGACAGAGACAAGTGTAGCCTGTCCTTTAACACAGTTAGGCTATGTTGCCGCATCTTTCACAGAGGCTATAGTGCATTTTAAAGCTGTTGTTAAAGCCTGCTTAGGAAGAACTCCAAACAAAAATTCACTTATACAATTGCTGTTTCTTTAAAGATTCATAGTGTCAGCCTGTCCAAAAGTGACCACCAATATATAAAGGAGCGAAAAAACTAACAATAATGTAGGAAAGGCTGAAAAGGAGGACTCCTATCATTGGGGTAATAATTACTTCATATTCAGTATTTTCTAAAGACAATATTGAGACATTGAGATTTAGAAACTGAGCAGCTTGGACTGAATCAGTCCAGCTCTTAGCCGTGCATACCAAGATACTGGCTGACGCATGAGGGGACGGGTGATGGGGTTCAAATCCTCAAGTGAACTTTAACCACTGTGCATTCCTATTGATTTAAGCAAACATTACAAGGTGAGAAGGTGGCCCTCAAGGTAAGAAAGGCCTTTAGTCACAAAAACACTGACTGTGCAAAACCCACAAAGAAGCAATGCATGTACATTCCACAAGGCTGATAGAAGTGTGACAGATGCAGAGGTATATATGATGACAAGACATATACTAAGACATGAAATGTGAGGGGAGATTTGAAAATGTCTACAGGGATGTTTCCAGGCCTTTAAGATTTATTTTTATGCACTGATTGAAATAGCACTGTGCTGGTTTACTGCCACTCCCCTGTCCTAGAACTACCTCCTTGTCTCAGAGCCCAGGTTCAGCACTCATTTCCTGGGCTGACCGTTTACTCCAGCTATCAAGCTAATAAGGGGCCCCCTTGTGCAGTTATGAGAAAAGGGAGGGGAGCTGGGTCCAGGATGAGGGGGAACCACTTTGGTAAGTGTGTGATAGCTGCCGCCCACATCTTGTAAGGTGTGACTAATTGTCTTAGACAATGTTACGACAGTACTGCTTCGGCAGTCACCTGGGCAGGCTTGGCAGTTATTGAAGGGGTGGATGTCTGGGTCTGAGCTGCCAACTACACAGCATTAAGGTTTGTGTCCATCAAAGGATGTCACTTGTTCACATGCAACAGATGTGTGGATGGGTAATTTTGTTAGTTGCCATAATCACTGACATTTTAAAATAAATGGTTTGAGCTTAAGAAAGCAAAATATGTAATCTATTCTCCACGAGCAAAGCCTTGAAAAAAATTACTGTATACGTTTTTTTCTTTGTATTCTCTTGTAACAGGCAAATTACAACTAGCAAATCTTATAATTGAGTTCCTGTTACCCATAGCAATTACCAATTATGTAAGTAATACTTATAATTAGTGAGGTGTTTAGAAAGTCAGAGGCCATATGTGTAAGACTTTCATTTTTAGTTGCACATGAAGGAAATTGACAAAGACATCTTGCATAAACCATTAAATATGAGTCACTGAATTAATCTAAAAAAAATGTAAATTAATAAAAACTGTTGTGCTAGAAGGCTGACAGTGACCATCCTTTTTCAAGGCCAAAACAATACGCAAGCAGTTACTCAAAAGAAAGCTTGGCTTACCTGTGCTGCTCCACAGCTTCGTTGTCTGGCAGTTCTGCACTGCAAACATTGCATCGTTCATGCTGGTTCCTGCCGTCTGGTTTCATGCCCACTGCCAGCTCCCCGAGCTTGCTGAAGAATTCTCTCTGGATGAAGCTCTGAGGCAGGAGTCCCCCGTAGGCACTGAAGTCCATAGACATAGCCAGGGCTGGGGACATGGGGAGAGCGGAGGCCATGGATGCCGGCATTGACATGATGGCATCTGATTTGTGATTGACAGGTAGGGCGTACAGCGAGGCCAGGTGTTTCTCTGTCATTCCAGCCATTGCTTCCAGCCCCACCTGGCTGACTTCAGCTTGATGGTCAACCATGCCTTCATCACGGACGTAATGCAGCTCGCGGGCACTGGTGATTACGCTGCTCCTGGTTGGTGTTCCGGGACCATCACGGTTCCTGTCCTCCCCACTTCGCTCTCCATTGCTGGAGGCACTGGACTCCATGTTCTGAGGGCTGTCATGGCCGTTGCCACCCATGTCCACTTGCATCATTTCAGTTTTGATCTCAGTCATCAGGTGGTGGGAGTTGCCGTGAACAATTTGTTCACCACCAAAGCCCTGCTGGAGCAGAGACTGACCGATGCTCATCAAGCTGTCCACAGCAGCTTTGGTGGGACTCAGGGTGGAGACACCGAAGGAGGTGGAGACCGAGGGACTCTGGTCCACCATGCCAGACATAGTAGAGACTTGCTGGGTACCTGACAGATAGGGACTCTCTGCGGAATGCTGTTTAGAGTTCTTGGCTCCATTGTGGCCTTTGCGGTCGTCATCCTCCTCTGTGATCCCGTCATTAACATTAACCTCTACATCATTCTCATCTGAGGACTGGATGGTTTCCAGGATCTTGAGGCATTGCTCTTCCAAGTACTCAATTTCCAGGATCTCTGCTGCATACAGAAGGTCATCTAAGTCCTCCACCTTGGCCTGTAGCGTGGCAGTGTAAGCATACTCCAAAATCTGCTGAAAAGTCTTTGGTGAAAGAAAGTCCAGGGTGTAATGCTGGCTGCTGCGGTGGAAGAGGATCTCAAACATTTTGCTGGTGCAGGCTAGCACAGTCCGGTGAGCGTGGAACTCCTGGCTGTCTACCATGATGACCACGTCACACAGAGTCCCAGCCAGACGCATCTGGTTGGCCTTCTGCAGCAGGGCAGTGGGGTGGTTGGGGTTCTGGAGCTGGATCATACCCATTTTAGTTAAATCCATTATGTCGATGCAATCCACGAGGCCGACTCATGAGGCTCGCCTTCCCCGCTCAGCAGTGTTTTTAGCTATCTTTGTAAACAAGATGAAACCTAGATGGTGAAACGAAATGAAAAAGAAAAGTCAGTTCTGGTGAATTCTGACGCAACAGCAAACATGTTTTGCAGATAAACTCTATTGATCTGTACACTTTCAAATCCAACAAATGTTATGCCCTTTTTTAGTTTGTTATGGAATTAATTAAATTTCTTTTTTTTAACGTGATGTCTACATTTCCCAAAATGTCGTCTCTCACAAAAGTATGCAAAACACATTCATTAAGTACATCCTCAAAATAAAATGCAATTAATTTGTCAACAGATTTATTTAGTGTATACCACTATTTATTTTGTAGATGGTAAATGTGAAGTCAGTGGAGTTTCAAATTGTGAAATATCACTGTGCAGTGGCATTGTTTTTAAAAATCAGTGGATGGTACGGACTGTAGATTTCTGAGGGGAGACAATTTGTGAGTCGTCCAACAGGCTCACCCTGCATACCAATCAGTCCAACATATGTTATGTTAAAGAGATGTCTTCGTTTGGTTATCTGATGGGGATGTACACGGTTAAACAAGTGTGAATTGTGGTTTTTCACTGCTGTTTGGCTTACAAAGACCATCAGCAGCCTTTCTGAAATTAAATAGCATCTTACTCAGTATTCCCATCACAGACAGGAGCAGAGAGCAGCGGCCAGAAATGGGTGGAAAGGAAAGCAAGATGAGGCACAAGCACACAACACTGCCGCACCAAACACCCTGCTCTGCTCTCGGTCACTAATGTTGAAAATCCTAAAAGGTGGGATTGTCCCTGGGACTGTTGTAACTCAATTATTCAAGTTATCAGGGCAACATGTTGCTCCACCTCATATCTACATCCTACTTTGACCTGCACTCAAATAATGACAAAAGGCTTAAATTAAATAAACACTTTCACCACTGTATGCACTTCACATGAATGATCATCTCTGACTCGTGTTAACACAATTCAACTTAACAGGGAAATACCTCCACCTCATATTATGCTCTACACTTAAAATTATACTCTCATCATTATTCTAATTAAATAGTCTCACCACATTATATTATCGTTGAATGAATGAATGAATGAATGAATGAATACCAGCCAAGCGCCTCCATTGACCCACATTCTGCATGAGCTTATTGATGGCCAGTTTTTGTCTGCTCAATATATCAGATTTACAGCCGTTCAAATTTTTAAATTTGATTTTCAAAAGCTACATTTTTATTTTTGGAATCTTCAATATCATTTTTTTCCCCCCAATGAGCTTCATTTTTATTTTAAACAAATAATAGGGAAAGAGAAGTTTCTGAGCACTTCTTTTCCTTCCTCCCAGCCTGAGAACAATACACGACAAAAAGAGGAAATATCATCAGCCCTCCAACTACATGACGACTTAAAAATAATCACAAAAATATCAATAACTTGCAGATATACAAGATCACTTCGAAAACCTACACCTCACGCAAGCCTAAACCAAAATATGCATTAGGTAAACGTTGCTGGCAGCTATTGTTTGCGGTGAGGATCGTGGAAAATAAATAATCCTGCCGGCTTGTGGGTCACTGGACAGTTTGTATTTTCGGCACATTGACAGGATCGATATAGGATAGGTAATGATGAAACCACAGGTTCTCATTTAACTGAGCTCTGCCTCTCAGTCAACAGAGGTCATGCCTAAAACCCGACATTATCTTTATTACAGGTATGCCAATAGCTGCGATTTATGGCCCCGTCAATGATCAATGCTTGTTGCGCTCTCAGGGCTAACAACCGAGCTGTGGCTTCACTGGGGCACAATGCAAAGTTGCTGTTTGGAGACTTTATCACCCCTGTTAGCTCTCTATTAATAAGGGGGAAGGTCTGCGTGCGTCTAGACAGTGTTAATATTGGCCAGTCGCACCAGACAAATTATACACAGCGTTATGCATTATGCAAAACACCGCGCACTACATTAAGTACATTAAGGCAGCAGAGATTTGCTCCCTGGAGGACAATGTAGACCGCTGACAATAACCACATTAGGCCGACTTCACAGAAAGGCAGCATAATCAATCTGATCACGAGTTGTCTGCCGTAGCGCGCCTTGGCGACTCAGCCACAACAAGAATAAACAGCGTTCAATATTCCAGACCATGAGCCACACTGACAGACACAAATGTGCACAGAGCAAAATGGTTCGGCGTCTCTAAGGGGGACAATCGGGGACATCGAGCGTGCTAAAAAGTACACACGAGACAGACAGCTGCCGGGATCTCTCGGCCATTCAAGGCAGCTCTCCTCTGATCAACGCGCAGGTGGACTTTGTTTGAGGCTGGGTGAAATAGTCAAACCCCGGTTTGTTGCGATTTCAGAGAAACGTGGTGATCTACGGAAAGCTGCCTAAAGGATAGAGAGGAAAATTTTAAAAAAAAAGTGAAAGGGGGGAAGACAGAGATCAGACAGTCTCGATAACAAATCAATTTGCCATCGCATCTGTTACCAGTTCCCCACCTCACAGTATGCTGCGCGTGGGACTGCAAGACGATTATTGGTAACCAATCAAACATCCAGAAGCCTGTCAATCAGTTGTAGTGCGACTGTACGGTGACTGGGTTTGGGCTTGTTTCGAGTAGAGACCAATGTCTCCAGTCCTCATCGTGATGTCATCACGGCTAAATGAGCCACACTGGTGTGTCTGGTGATACAAGGACGGACAAGAGTGCCGCTGCCTAAAAATTGCATAATTTCCATTAAAACGAGCAAACGCGATTTCTCCAGTAAAGTCACATGGAGCGAGGCGTCATATGTTGTCTGGCTCCCGGTGAAACAGCCAGACCTCACGTCCTCTGGCTGCGATCTCCAGCATACTAAACCAGACCGAGAGAGAGAGAGAGAGAGAGAGAGAGAGAGAGAGAGAGAGAGAGAGAGAGAG
>CM076660.1:5001318-5021546 GCA_038496675.1 Rachycentron canadum | reverse complement strand
AGGGGGGGGGGTTGCGTCAACCTTAACATCTCTACAATAGGCTACCGTGCGTAAATGCAAACTTCAACACCTTGCAGCGCAATCAGGTAAACACTTGTTTCCAGCCAGCACTCCGGTGCGCAGATCCAACTTGCGTGCCAAAGTCGCGTTTACTGTTAACTTCAGCATGAGGTTGAACGGGGACAAGCAAAGCCTTCCCCAGCGCAATACATGCATCAAAACATCCATATGGTGAATGAAAGTACACAGAGAAAACACAGACGCATGCAGAGTGGCGGGTCTGGCACTTGTCGCCGGGAAATTGCAGCCCCGTTTGCAGCCCGAGATGGTACTCACCTAAGTTGCACGTTTTGATTCCGTATAGTGTTGGGGGACTGGGGCTACAGCATAGTAAGGCAGTTCGCAGTACCCGCTCTCTCAACACGCACTAACTCCTTTCTTCTCTCGCCTTAGCAAATCATCACGGCGCTGACGTCAACGCAGCCAGTCAGCCAGACGAGCAGCAGGCAGACGGGCAGCCGGCGCTGCGCTCCAGCCCATACAAACACTGAGAAAGTGAGACACCTAGGGGGCTGTCTCATGTCAAACGGCTGTGTTACAGTGTGGCAGTGAAAGGTGAGCGACACTGCCCTCCCTCCAGCTGTTTGAAAGCACATACAGGCTGCAGTTGTTCTAAAAAAAAAAAAAAAAATCCAGCCACGGCCAGATTTAATAGTTTGGAGTGCCTATAGAGGAAAAGTCCAAATGTGCACCCCCCCCAACCACCCTTTAACCACTGTCAATCTAGTCACACTATAGGTTTAAACAGCAGCATAGATGCAATTGCATTGGTCCATTGACCCCCCCCCCCCCTGACAAAAGTCATACTGAAGGTGCCCACTGTCTCATTTGGTCATATATTCAAAAGTAGGGGAAAATCAGAGGCGTGAAAAAAATCATGAAATAACCATTAAATCTGATGGGTTGCAGTATTAGATCATATCAGCATCAGTCAAACCCTGTGGCTCAACAGGTCAAAACATTTCTCACATTTCATTTGTCTTAATGTATTATAGACTGGGAGCAACCACATTTTGTTCTTGCTTTATATTTTTATGTTATTTATATGCTTGTGTTTCAATGCTACCATTAGTGCCTCCTACTCCCATGTTATGCGTTTTTCTCCTTTCAGTCAATTATCTGAATCAGCTGTAATTCAAACTACCACCTCTCTGACCGTGGTGTGTTAAAGAACTGCCACAAAAGTCACAAAAGACAAGAGAAAACATCATAGAATCAGTAACTATATCATTCAATTGAAGTGCATTGTCACATGACAGACAGGTATCTCAGTCAGAAACATGGACAGATGCCAGTCCTGTAACAGGCTATACGGCTACTTATGACAACAACATAGGAGAGGGTAGAACGTGGAGGCATCAGTGAACATGAGTATGATAACACATTAAAATTCTCTCCATAAATACACATTTAATGTAACTTCAGATGCAGAATTTCATCCTGTTAAAATGCAATAACTTCTTCAGTCTTTCACTGAATTGTACTTTTTTGAAAAGGGGCAAGGAATGAGATGACATTGCTGATTTTTCTTGCCATCTCTTGCTGAAGTGGTCCTCTTTGAAAATACTGACACTAATTTGAAGGAAAAAAACCATGAAACAAAAGGCACTGCACAGAGAATAAGTGGTTCTTGTTTTATAGAAAATACATCCTTAATGATCAGTGTAGTAAATGACTTTAAGCCGGATGGTTGTGCAGTGCATTAACAGCCCTTGATTGTCAGCATTGATCTAATTTTCCTCTTGCTGTTTCTGGTGACCAATAACCAGGGATGCAGCAGATCGTACACCTTGTTATTGTTTGGGTGGTATGGCTTTTATAGTAAAAGCCCGCTTTAGAGCTCTAGGACTTGACTGATGCTTTGCCTTAATGATGATCACTGGCTGGAGGCAATTCTTTACCTAATGGTTTAATTTCACTACATTTTAATTCTGTTGTTAAGTTGCCTTTAAGTGCTCCATGTAAGTTTTTACTTCCCAAAAGTCATAAATACAAACTGTACAGCATTTAGAAGGAAGACGAGAATACAAGCATGTTTTTAAATTTATATCTTAGTTAGTTATTGACATTTCTGTTCCTCAGCTCTTCAGGGCTTTGTTAATCCCCACTTTTAATAGATAATTGAAAACTTGTACCTGGAAAAGTAAAACACTCACCTAGTTGATAAAGTGACACGATTTTGTACAAAATTCGTAGCTGATGCAATGCAATGAATGGAAAGTGGAATTTTCCCCTTCCGTTTTTCTGCTGATATGCTCAAGTGGATATTACAATTTGCATATAAGATATATACTTAAATCACTTTAGTTAATGGTTCAGACATGCGTACTGCCTTAGACAGAAAATACTGATATATATATATATCTATCTATATCTATATAGATATATAAAAATATATTCATTGACTATATGGGGGAAGAAGATAAAAATCCACCAAAGTGAGGGTTGCCGGGTACCTTAAATAAGGAGCTTTGCCAGGTGGTGCAAGAAGAACCATTTACAACACAACTACAGCGAGACCAAAAAGCTGGAAGTGCCTCATCATCCAGGATGATGAGTTTAGTCATCCCTGTGCCTCAGGCTCACATCAACACTTCACTGACTGAGGCTGATAAAATGGAAGCAACGGACGAGTAAGGTCAGAGCAGACTATCTGAGGGAGGCCGGGGTCGTTCGGTGTCTGCAACAGATCACTCAACATGTTCAGTCAATCAGCAGTGGTTGACAGCACACTAGGGTATGCAGTGTGCTGAGGAGACGATATGAAATAATAATATTAACAAATAAGAATAGGTGTCTTGTGGGAGAGCATTTAAGTTTACCACACAGTGCTCTTCAGTGTGTTCAAAAGATGCCAACTTTGACCTGAAAATGACAGTCTAAACAACAAATGACAGATAAATGCTTTGGCATGATATTACACAGCGGTCTGTGATCTACTTTAAAGTCTTCACGGCAACAACAAAGCTTCCTCTATAAGGTCTCTCAGCTACAGCCTTTTTCTTTTTGCAACAGTCTTACTGTTTCAAGTCACTCTCTCTTTTTTTTTTTATTTCTGGACTGGTTTTGAAGAAGTGCTTGTCAAATCATCTAACCTCCTTTCTGTGTTTGGCCAGTTCTCTCTCAAATTTTCTTTTTTAATATTTTTCACAACTATCTCTGTTACTTCTTGTGTGTAGGTAGTGGGATGCAGCCAGAAAGACAACAACTTTTGCTTTTTGACACACTTTTGACCCATTCATTTGAAACATAATGATAAAATTAAGTTATTGCTTCTCTCTCTGCAGTTTATTGCGGAGAAAAGTTATATCATTATATTAAATGAGACAGTTTTATGATGCAAAGACTTGATATTTTGATGGGAATCATGTAACCACAAACTTAATATTTGGGCCAATAGTAATTTTGGCCCAAATTTTTATTTCTTTAACTTAATGATTAGCAATGCCTCCAAGAGTGAAGAGGAAAAAAATAATTTTTGCTAATCTGCATATCTGCTTTTACTAATATTTTTGCTTCATATTAAATCTGTAAATATATTGGAAATGGCTATTTATGTCTTATACAATCTAATTATAAATAATGTATTGTTATATTCATATCCATTCTTTTTTGCCAATTCTGCATTGATCCACTTTCCCCCAGTGAAATCAAATGAAATTAAATCTGGTCTAATCACCACAATAAACTGTTTTTGAGTCACTTTGACAATATCAATAATTTTGGTGTTAGACTGAAAAAATAGTATACGTTCGATTCAATCAAAGGACAACATGATTCATTCTGGTATGGAAATGTTTTAATGTTGTTTAGTTTAGTTGAGTTAATTGTTTACCATTTAAGTTTTCACTTTAAAAGATCATGAGAGGACAAGATCACTGCAATTCAAATTTCTATCTTCCTATTTATTCTAATCCTTAAAATAGCAACAGGTTTAGGTTCTTGCATCAGGTTCTAAGTAGTCACACAGTTTATAGCTGTTTCAAAATGGAAAGCATAGGTTTGAAGGAGGCTTTCAGGGAAATCTCATTTCCTTTAAAATACAGTGGTGCTCTGGGAATTTTTAGATTCATCTGGGCACGGATCACAGAGTGCTTCATTACCTTTGAGCTGCGTGCTGTGCAGGCTTATCCAGGGATAAAGAAAAAGGCACTCCCTTAATCTGGCAATAATCCACCGTTTTACTGAGGGAAAGGAAGATGAGGGCTAAATTATAAAAACCAGATCATCACTGCACTTTATAATAATACCAAGAGTTAGAAAAAGATGGGCTGCCTGGAAGTTTTGGTTTTGGTTTGCAGCTGAGGTTAGAAATGGGGCCATTAACTGTCAGTGAGGGGCTATCTACACTGGACTACATGTGCTTCTGTTGCCTTCACACAGCTTTTTTTAAATCACATTTTTTCTATGTAAGAACAGGGCAATAAGCTAACACCAATATGAATTCCATATTTCATGGTGTTCCATGAAAATTTATAAAAACGGAATATGTGGAGTTTAGGAGTGATGACAAGCGAGTGATTGTTATAGGTACATTTATCTTCAGTAAAAACTGGTGAACCTTTTTTTTTTAATGCCCCCACCAACTTTTAATGCTAATTAGCTATTTTCTCATTCAAAGCATGCTCAGGATATGTGATATGGTCCAAGTTTTACTTTAATACTGAAAGTAATTAGAGCAGTCAGATCACAATTATCACACTAATGATGATGTATGTTATTCCTCTGTGTGGTAGACCTCCTTTGTTATATATATATAAAAAAAAAAGTTATCAGTGGGCTACAACACTGCACTGTGTTTCTCATTACTATGAGCACAGGTACTGCAGTTCATTTCAATATTTCAATCCTACATTCACTGGCCTGCTGCTTTGAATGCTCACTGGAGCAATACACATTCATCCGCCATTAAAAAACAGTCCCCAAACAAATGCACTATTTACACCTGTTTGAGTAACATTTGATGAAAACTACAGTGTCCAGCTGTTTTAGGAAATTACTGAGCTGTTAATAAAAACAAAACTACATGTGATCCATTTTGAAAGACTGGTGTTTTGTTGATTGTTAATTTTAAGAAAAATATACAACAAAATGACAAGGATAATGCTTTTGTGTGGTGTTTCTGATTGTTTTTTATGATCTTTGTTATTATTTGCCTTGGCTAATTCTAATGATGTTAAGTCATTTATTTCATGCATCATTTAAACTATTACCACAGTGTTGTCTCACTCCTTTCATAGCTATTTATTTTTCTACACTGTGAAACACCATGTAAAATTTGGAAAGTGTGACATAAATACAGGTTATGATGAAAGATGGAAAAAAGAGAATTTGTAGGCTCATTCTGGTATAATTGCCACAAAAACTTAGTTGAACAGGCAAACCAGAAACCCCCCATTGTCTGTGTCCTGTGTCGGCATGGTGCATGGAGGAGGTGTGTGTGCATGTGTGTGAGTGTGTGTTGGGGGAGTAAAGGCCCCACACAGTGGACCTTTGTGAAACTCTGCCCATGCAGCCAGACTGAATGGACTCTTTTTACACTTGTGTAAACCTGGGGGCGTCTCTGGCACTGAGGCCACACCTCTTTGACCCCCGACCCTCACCTCTGACCTTTTCTGGATTTGGTCGGGAAGTACTTTTTGCTCACCATGTGCTCATTGGTAAAACCAAAAATCACACAGTTAGGGTCTTAGTTTAACTCAGAACTTTTCAAATACTTGACAAATGAAGTGCACATGACAGTTCATGGTGATTGTGAAGCAGTTTAACATGATCTTCTTTAGCAAGAATTAAGTTTGTTTCTTTTATAAAATATAAAGAAGACTTGGGTTAAAACACAGAAAAAGGGACAAATGTACATGGTCTGGTATAAATTCCAATGTGAAAGAAAAAAAAGAACAATGAGTGTTTCATCCAACCAAAGCCAGTTTATTTCAAACCCTTTTGACCACTGAATGACCAAGATCTGTGTTTACTAAGTTACAGGTTTGCCCTCTTCCACACACACTGTGTAACCTCTCAGAATGGCCTAACCTGCTTCAGGTTAATGGGTGAAATGGTTGTGTTGACCTAGGTGTTTTATTTACCAAGTGCCTGTTTACTTCTCCATTCCAAGCCTTCAGCTCCACCCTCAAAGGACAAACTACAGCGCTTAAGAGAATCCTCTGGATCAATACTCCTCTGGAAAAAAGAATGGCAGCCCAACAAAATGGGTTTATGTGGTCAGTTTCAGGTGAAAGGTACCTTGACCTAAGACTCTGCAATCATCTCTTAACAAAGCAGTGATAGATCATTACAACACAGGGATTTTTGGCAGTTTTAAAAGGATAGTCATGATGAAAAAAGGGTAATTTATCATTTCAAGATAACTTTGCCCCATCGAAAGGCAAAGTGCACTTTTCTACTCAAAATACAATAAAAAAATAACAATCCATACTGAGGTTCCAATACACACAGTGTTGTTTACTAGCTCTAAGTGTTCTGGCAAAATATCATATCTGATAGAAATAAGATTAATTGCTCCCTGACACAGCTACAGTAAAGGCGGCTACATGTTTTATTGTCAAATCCTGTATTCATTTACAAAAGGTTACATACAATTCTTTGTTCACACTCACGTTCACGAATCAGAGTTTCTCTGCGACTGAATAATAGCTGGGTTGGGTCACACAGCCTTAAGAGGCACTTTAGTTTTAGTGTCTCCTAGATAATAGATTGAAGTGTTTTCAGAAGATTTTCAATGAACATAAAGTTCAGGGAGAAAGACTGAATAAATAGACTTTTTATGCTCAAAATGTCAGTTATCACCAGCTTTAGTAGCACAATATTGCTACTTCTGTGTGCCTTTAAAGCATGATAAAAGTCAAACCCTAATTCATACATCCTTTCAACATTTTAATCTTCATATAATTCAGTGTGTTGTGTGTTGATGTAGTGCGTTTTCAGCCAATGAAAAGTTTGTCTTGCTAGTCAGCTGTTGACAAATTTTTCCCACCACACGAAGATTATTTGAAGAAGGCATGGCTGTTAAACGGCATTATATTCATGCTGGACAATGCAGCAAAACATAATTGAAGTCCAGTGCCTTTGTTTATTGCCAGTGCTAGAACTGGCATGTAGAGGGGAATTTTAAAAAAATTAAAGACAAGTTTCTCAAAACCAAATATAACCAGTCAGACGAGAAGTGTAATATAGTTGGAATAAGTTACTTTATCCTTGCAATAAGACCTCACACTGAATTTATGAGTATACCTTCTTTGATGCTGATGTGATAACCATAGGCAAGTTATTAAAAAAATAATATCTATCATTGCAAGTAGTCAGGTATGTATTTGTACAAACATATAAGTGACAGCTAAGAGACCACTATTTTTAAGGAAAGACAACATTAACCCGATGCTTCATTCCTGCTTTGTATTTTCACCCCAAAACAAAAAGAGAACAAGAAAACAAAGAACAAAAGCATTATAAGAGACAAGGGGCAGAAAATACACAGCCCACTCATCTTGTTTTCACTACATTCTTTTGATTTGCTAATTGAACTTTCACAATGCTAATTGTAATAGCAAAGAGTTCAGAAATAATCTCAGCTATTGTATAGTGGTAGTTTTAATATCAACTCTCACATTTAATTTTTTAATTCCGTTCACAATTTTATAACAAAGCTTCAAGGTCTGAATCTATTCTGGTTTAGACAGGTGATACATGGGAAAAGAAGTCTGGCCCAGACCTGCACAGACAAACACGAAACCCCACATGGACTTTGGTGGGGTATTTTTCTCATTAATAATTAATATATTTGAACCCAACCCAACTCCTCACCAATGTGAGCTGATCTCCTTGGTTGAGGAAATCACAACAGAAAAGTGGTGATCTGAGAGTAGAGAGCCCCAGTTACAGTCTGACAGGAGATCAATCCTCTCCCATGCCTCAGGTAGCCCTTATGCGTTGTACAGTGAGAGTGGATGAGGCAGACATTGACCAAATAAATCAGAGGGATTTCACTGTACATCGAACAGAGTCTTCCCACAGGGGATCCCATTCCAAAGCCTGTGGGAAGTACGTGGGCCTTTGTAAATGTAGTCTACAAAGGAAGTAGTTAAAGGTGCAAAACTAAATGTGTTGAATCAGTGGGAAGTAATGAGTAAATCTAAAAATAATTTTATTGACATGATTATATTATTTGAATTATATATATTTCTGTTTTTGTTTTTTTCTCCTTCTTACTCTCGTTCTTCCTAGTGGCTTTGGCAACACTTGTTATTCTGTCGTAATGCAGTGTATTTTATGACATCATTATCATTTCACAGGACATTTAATGCTTATAATATAGTGATGACTAGAAACAGGGGAGAGATAGCGGAGACAAAAGGCAAACACACTTTGAGCGGATACGTAACAGGAGAGGAGCAACTGTGCATCTGCTAACAGCAGAGCCAAACAAATAGGATTCATCACATTGTATCATTTTAATAAAGACTAAAGAAGACAGTCGAAAATTTTGTCTGACACTGATATTTCACTCAAGACCAAATTTCACCTTCTGCAATATGCGAAAAGCCTACATACATCTGCTTTTGTTTTCTGCTTCACTTCCAATATGCGTATGCATCATTGCCTGTGAATCACTGCTGCGTTGGTACACAATCTGAATCTCAAACACAAAAGTCAGCAGCCAACAAAAATGAAAACTATCACAGAGAGAGGCAGTTGTTTGTGGACTTCAGTTAAAGGATTTGTTCTTGAGTCAGACTAAAGTCACATGTTTTGAATTTAGACTAATAACTAAAGCTATTGTGGCTTTACTGGGACTTGAGACTTTTGACTTCATATCCTCCCCCAGGTTCAAGGATGAAAGAAAAAGATGTGAAGGCAATCAGCTCTTCATTGCTTCAGACAATTATTTTTTTTCTAATTCTAATTTTGACTGGATATTCACTAAGCATATCCCCACAGACCTGGATGGTGACTTCTACCTGAATTCTTAGGCATCTAAGTCAAAATGATTTAATGTTATGAAACAAAAGGCACATCAAATGAAATGAACTGTCTACATAGAGTAATCGGGAGGGTAAACGGGCAGATCAAGAGAAGCAATGTCAGGAGCTCTTGAGGGACAGCTCTGAAGTGCAAGGAGGTCACATCACAGAGAGTGACAGCCTAAAGCATTTATAGGCTACTTTTTTGTTTCTAGCTAGGCTAACGTTACTTACAGCATACTGTAAGAAGATAACCTCACTCAGCAGAGAAGCTATATCAGCTCCTCCTTGATCGGGTGACCCTCATCTTGCACATCATGACAGTCCCTCCAGAGTCTCTTGAGGTGTTGTTGCCAGGTTGGCTCTCCTTATTTTTCTCTGCAGAGGAAGGGAGGTAGTTTGAGAGGGAAGAGGTAAAATTAAGTGGCAGGATGTTGGGCAGTGTTTTCTCTGACGAACATGGCCTGCAGTCTGTATAGACATCAAGAAAAGATATTCAGATCACATGTTATTATGTGTGCATGTTAAGTGGGCTCATCCTAAATACATAGTGTATTTATGCCTGGGCAGTATATGCTGCTTTTAATCTTTTGCAACTTCATCAACAGACTAAATGTTTCAGACTTCAGAAGTCGTTGTGGTTCTTTAATGAAGCAGATGTGTAACAGCGTCAAATGTACCATATCCACAGTAACCATACATTTGGGGTATATATTAAATACTGACTGCTAAAAAGGGCATATTAGAAGAAATACCATTAAGCACACAAATTCACACACACTCACAAACCTCAATTTCTTTCCAGTGTCACTGTGTGAATTTGTTTGTCTACCTGTGTTCAATTGCCCTTGGTTTGATTCCCTCCATCCTTTCTTGAAGGCTGCTTAATAGCCTCTTTCCTTTCAGAGGAGATTGCATGGACATCTCGGAAGGGCCAAAAAGCCCAGAGATAGACTAGTTTAGTACGAAGTCCGTGTACTTAAATTAATCTCACATCACTGTAATGAGTAAGGGAAGGACTCAATGGTGAAATGGTGGGTGAAGAAATAAATGTGAAAAGACAGGCAGTGAGGAGGGAAAAAAAGAGGAAAAGAAAAAAGATTGTAGAAATGTACAAAAGAAATGTTGGTCCAATGATTGGTATAAGATTGTTTGATTCAGTATAATGCTTTATAAATAGTGTACAAAAAAAACTTTGCTTCACGCAGCAACACTATCTACAGTAATATCTAGGAGATATTTAGTAGGAACAAATCTGTCTTCTAACTTATTAATTATGAGGGGAAAAAAGACAAAACAACCTCTGCAGAAGTAAAACGTATAGATCAGTATATATATAATTGAAGAAGCAATAGAATTAACAGTGATTGGCACTGACCACAACTAAACCTTCTCTACTGATATTTTTCTTCCAGGAAATAGCCTATGCTGGCACTCTAAAGTCTATCATTGAAAATATGTTTCACCTTCTACCAACTACTCAGCTTTACTGTGAGAAAAGTAACTGCTGGTCATATAAATAAAAGTGATTCAACCTGAAATAGTGTTACAAACACACTTGAGAAATGTGTTACAAAGGTTAACTTGCTTTAAGAATTACAAGTGCTCATGTACAGGAGCCAGTTTTTGCTTTCATGTGTGCACTACAATTCATATTGTAGTTGTCTTCTACTCCAGTCAACAGTAAATCAATATAAAATCATTTCTATCGCATTGAATATTAGCAGACCTACAGTGTAGTAATGTGCTCTAAACAGCTGTACACTTTTGCTCAGTGTTTTGTGAATGCATGCTGTCCTCTGACTCTCTGTCCACACCACCCACTACCTCTTGTCCACTCCACCATCATGGCCACAGCTGCCTTTCATTCAGAGAAAAGAAAGAAACTCCTCCCTTAATCACACATTTCATCGTCTCCCCCACCTTAAAACACACATAAAAACACACAGAATGTAAGAACTCCAAAATATCTTTCTGACCTTCCTGCCCCGCTTCCTCTCTATTTCCAGTTGTTTCTTGCTGAAGGTCATTTGGATGCAAAATTCTTAACTTAAACATTCACAAAGTGAGCACACTTTTTTTTTTTTTCTTTTTTAGCATTTTCTAAGTGAAAGGCATGATGTAAAAATCTAACTCCGATTCCCTTTGTGCTGAGCAGAGGCAGTCAAGCTCCTGTGTCCATAGTGCTTAACCACTCGACCGATGGCAAACGACACAGTAATCACCTTACAGTGTTCCTGGCGTTCCTGGGAAAAAGAAGGGCTGCTCGCCACAGGGAAGCTCCTCACAGCTAATCCTTCAGCACATCTCTCTCTCTCTCTCTCTTTCTCCTTCTTCCCTCTTGTTTTCAATATCTGTGCAGGAATCACTTTGGATAACCTTGATTTACTTATCCTCTAACCCAATTTAACTTGAAACCACTCCATCAAACTCTCATTACTCCTCTATTATCATATTAAAGGTGTGATGTGGTGTTTGAAAGTCAGAACGTAGCCTTGCCATGGTGAAGTTCCTCAGCCTGTTGGCAACACTTTGCAGGTTGTGGGTAAACAGATACTTTTGTAAACATGTGGGCTGTTTCTAACCATAGCTGAGCTATTGAGGGGGTGCATAGCATTAGCAAGTTAACCAAGAGCCAAATGAAGTGTGTCCTGTTTATTACAGTGTGGGTCTTATTTCTATACTTCTGGCCACAATTCCTGTTGTTGATAAGAATAACGTACTCACCAGTTTAGCTGTTGAGACATGGGAACACGGTGACATCGCTAAAAAAGCAGTCTGTGGGGTAAAAAACATGAGAAATTAAGAGATTAGACAGGTTTTAAACCCCTAGGCTAGCCAAACTTATCTGAAAGAGAGAACAAAGTTGAACCATAAAAGATATTACTTAAACTGTCTGTAGTCAACATCTATTACAGTTTACAGACTGACCCTGCTTCAAGGGCAAAGTCTTTAGTCAGACAAGGTGGGGTAGGTGGAGCCCTTACAAGCATCAGCACATTAAAATTAAACACTAATAGCCAATGTCCAATGTTGCTAAACTGGGAAATGAGGCTTTGCCTGTACTGGCTCCCATTTGAATTCAAATGCACTCACCCACCTGATGCAGCTTTTGTATAAGAATGTTTTGTAAAAATGATAAAACATTAAGTATTTCACTGTATTTGAAGTATTATTATTTAACCAGCAGCCACATTATGGACATCTGATTTAACATACACATACACACAGTGAGCTGTTGCCAAACATTAGCATGTGTGCATTTCAACCAACAAGACAAACTGGTTTGACAAAGTTTAGTGACAAATCAACTCCAGACCCAGTTTTCAAGTGATCATCCTCTAGATTGTTATTCTGAAAAACATACGTCTTATTGATTCATGGCCCTCACCTATGATCCTCAGCTTTGGGTAGTGACTGAAAAACTAAGAGCGCAGATACAGGCGGCTGAAATGAGTTTCGTCTGCAGGGTGGCTAGGCTCAGCCTTCAAGATAGGGTAAGTAGCACTGACATCCAGGGTGTACTACCAGGCATGTCCAACTTGTAGGGGTACACCCAGGAAACACTGGAGAGATTTATACATCTCATCACCTCGGGATCTCCCAGGAGGAGCTGGAAAACATTGCTGGACTACTTGGCTTTACCTGCTGCCACTGTGACCCCGCCCTGAATAACACCATTGTAAGTCTTTGGTAAATCCAAAATATTTTTGACGCATACTTATTGTTGTTGTTCAAGGAGTGACTTTTATCAACAAGTTGAATAACAGCCATGACGGTAAAATATTTTTTTTCTGAATTGATACGGGTGCTCATACAAATTACTTGGCTCTTGAAGGTCCACAAGCATCCTATTGTACACCACCCTTTCAAGTATTTTTGAAAAACATGGAAGGATTGGAATAGGTCAATAAATTATAAGTGATCTCTGATCTCAAGATTTAAAAAGACTACTTTTGCAATTTTGAGATCAGCAGGAATAGCTCCTGTTGAAATGGGCTCTTGTAAATACACAAGTTGGAGATTTAACTATTGAAAAAATTATTTCGGTAACCAATGCAAGCCTAACCTCACCATGACACCCTGCTGAGTAAAGCATTATGAATGAAGTATCAACGATCACACTCTGCAAGAGGATCAAAATTCTGAAGGGAAGAATTAACTTTTCTTCAAATAATCAGATAGAGAGCCATTAACCAAAATGACCTGCTGTGAGAGAGTTGCAACAAGATTCATTTAACACTTATTTTACATGCATCAATAATTTGTAAAGAAATTGGAGATGTAATTTTCTCATTTTAGAGATGGTCACCCTAACCTTTTCCATGTGGTTTTAATAGCATTGAAAGCATCATTATACCAGATTGTAAAGTATTTTTTAAATGGTTAAATTTCTATTTGTATTATAAATATATTCTACTATTCTATGGCTAATTTCCAGATACCTTAAGATACATTGGTTTAATGAGTCTATTAATATTTTGGGAAGGTTAGTTAGGGAAAGGGTATCAGGAGCTTCACAACTTTAAACATTTTCCAGTGAAATTTTATCAGGCAGAGACTGGAAACAACCAAGGTTTCTTGAATATTCTGGTCTTGATTCTTCATGTTTTTTTGCTTTTTAGTTCTAATATTTTAAAATTCAGATACATCAGAGTAAATTATACCACTGGGTGAGACATCAATATCAAGAGGGCTGGTAAAATGTTGCAGTTAATGATGTACCTGTAGTTGGTTTTGAGATTAAGGGGTAAACATAGTGGGAGTCTAAAGTATTTAGAAAATCTGCTGTGAATGAATTAGTCTCACTTTAAAGAGACAAGTGTTAGAAAGCAAAATAATAATTTTCTTCCTCTATTATTTCTAGGACACACGATAGAAGACTACAGACAAAATGTTTAGAACAGGAGGTTTGTAAATGCAACCAATGATAATTTTTTTATCTTCAAGGACAAGACAAGAATTTCAATGGGGAAGTACATCATTATACTTGGAGCTGAATAAAAGATCACTTCACTCAATGTACTGGAATTTTTTATGTAAATAAAATGATATACCACCACCAATCTCAGGTGGTCTTAGACAACAAAGACCATTTCATTTGACGCATTTACTATAACCTTTAACCTCAGAAAAAAAAGGAAAAAAATCACTGCAATCAGTACTTTCATAAGGAAACAAAAGTAGGACAGATCCAAGGTTCACAATCATGCTGTTCATGTTTGGCAACAGATGAACATCTCAAATGAAAACACTTCTTGCAAAATGAACGATTGACGCCTGACATACAGAACATTTTAAATCTTTCATGCACTTAAGCATTGAAGTAAGGCAACACTCCATTAAATAGGCATAATGAATTCTTTGTACTAAAACTTGGGTGCTTACAGATGACAGGTACACATAATGCATTAGAAGTTATTTCTCAGTAGCCAAGAATCTGGTATCATAGTTTCTAGTATTTTGCAGTTTCTTTGAGAGTTGTGTACAATAAGTTATACAATATGTTACATATAATCAATAACCCCTGCTCCCTGGCTGCTTTCATGGCTAGTGGAGGTTTGTTTAATTTTTGACAGACAGATTCAAGGAAATCATTGATGAAATCATTTGAGCTTTTCAGCTTTTTTTACTTAGTATACAGTTCATCCACATAGCCAGAAACCTAACATTGAAAGGCCTGGCAGCAGTTGGTGAATACAAGCTCCAGGAGCCCTCATCAGCTCCATTTCCTAGGGATCTTCAACTTAACTATTTGTCATCTGTATCACATTTTTGGTCACTTTATCAGGAACACCACACTAACATTTGGTAGGACCTCCCTTTGCTCAGCCTCAGTGCATGGACTCAATTTCTGTTTCCAGTCCTCTTGGTGTCTGGTACATGTTGACATGATTGCATCACAATATCTGCAGATTTGCCAGATGCACATTCATGCTGCAAATTTCCAGTTCTAACACATCTCAAATGTGTTCTCATTGCCATACACCGGGGTTTAGAAAAACCAAGGCCCAAAAGCTGTGCCTGCTAGGGAGATGCTAAGTGAAAAAGTTTGCTATGTTAGGACTTTTGGAGAGCAAATTTTGGATGATAACAGCATTTAAACCAAGTAAGTGGGAATAATGGAATATAAACATAAGAAAATGTGTTTTATACAGCAATATATTTACAAAACAAAACTATATTATAAGATAATAATTATGCTGGGTATATGTTATTGTTAAAATGAGCTAATAGCTTCCAGTGTAACTACCAAAGAACTTGTCTGTGATAATAAGAGCACAATGTTATAGTTTGTATTGAACAGCAGAGACATAATGTTAACCCTAATCTGGACACTGCCGACGGCTCTCACATAAAAAAAAAAAAAAACAAAAAAAACTGCAGGGTCAGACAAAAACAAACACATACTGACTTTAGCTACTGAACTTTACCTGCTCTTCCTCTCTCTTCTCCATCACCTTTTCTCTTCTTGTTCCGGTTTGTCTCCCCTTCACAATGCTGAGTTTTATCTTAACTGTCTTCTGCTTCAGTGAAGAAAGTAAACACATGGTCAATTAGCCTGACATCTGATATGTGCAAATATCGCTTGCCTCCGCTGGGACACTCTTAAAATTAAAAGGTTTTATAAAGTTTCAACACAAACCAAACTGAGAGAAAAACATTTCAAGTAACGCTGAACGTTTATTTTGGCGGGACGTTAGCCAAAACGTTCGTTGGCTAGTTAGCCAACTAGCTAGTTAATTCGCTGGAAGAGAAGCTAACATGTCGGCCGCTGGTTAACGAAGTGCGGCTAAACAGACACGTTATGTCTGAGGATGAAAGACAGTGAACTACAAGATGGCTCGGCTCGTTAAACTGTCTAATTAGCCTACCTGTCTCACGCTTCGTGGGCTCCTCTGTCCGGTTTGTTGACACAGTCAGAGAGCACCTGCGTGGTGCAAAGATCTTCTAGTAACAACAAGATAGTTCACTCCAACCACCACTATACATGAGCAATGACGTCGGCGATGAGGTGGGAAAGTAAATATTCTTGACGTTGTACAACATCTTTGTGGTACCAAAGTTTGTGGACAGTTATTTAACTTTTTTTTTTAAATTATTACTTTTTTATCATTTTGAGACAACTTTTGCAGTATACTCAAATCATATATGGTAAAGAAATGGCGAAAGGTATGTAACAAGGAATCTAAGGGTAGACAATACTACAATTGCCAAAAGAAAATAAAAGAAACCAGCAGAACTACGAGGGAAGAAGACATGATCTGAAGGATGAGATAAGATTTGGACACACAAATCTTAACAGCTCAGCTATTTGGTAAACATGCGTTTGGTATGTGCAACTATGTGTCTATGTGCAATTTGCTGGAAACCATCGAACATGTAATAATTGACTGTCCTCGGTATCAAAAAGAAAGACAGATACTCAGACATAAGACCATATCAAATTTGAAATAAAAACATTGTTACAGTTGAACTCAGGGCATGTAGGGTATAGGGTGATATTCACTTTTTTGGAAAAAAAACTCAGTAAAGGAATATAATTCATTAGTATTGTTCCAATCCACACTCAACACGGTGGCGGTAAGGCACCTGATAGTTGTTTGCCAGCCACCATTTAACAAAACAAGAAGAAGAAGAAGAAGAGAAACTTTTGTTTTTTGACATGGTGCATTATTATACCAGAAGTAGCCATTAGAAGATGGTAAACTGCATATCTTCAGGAACCAATCCCAGATAAGCAGTTGCATTCAAACCATGGTGGATTAGTACTTATGAACCCATGTTAACATAAGAATAAACACTCCCCACACCATTACACCACAGCCACCACCCGCCTGCACTACTAACACATGGCAGGTTGGCTCTATGGATCCATGCAAATTATAACCCTATCATCTGCTGCCCCAGTAGATCCAGATTCTGGACCTGTGCATAGACCGGGCTATGTTTTTTCTGTCTTCATCCCTGTGTTGTTGAACATGTGTCTTCTGCAGCCTCAGGTTTCTGTCCTTGGCTGACAGGAGTGGATCCTGACCTTGTTCTCTATCACTGTTACTCATCCACCTCAAGGCTTAATTTGTTGCTCTTTCTGAGAAGCTTTTCTTCTTACCACAGTTGTTGGGAGTGGTTATGTGAGTTACCATAGCCCTTCTATCAGTAAGTAACTGAGAGCACATTGTTTTCTCCACTCTCCTGGCCTGTATATGCGTGATTTTAAGAACTGCACTGCTGCAACCTGATGACTTGATAACTATGTGAATAAACAGGTGTCCATTTGTTCCTTCCTGTGAGTATACATCCAGGCTGTAAATATACCTGTAGTGGATGATATTGCACATGCAACAGCCACATCTACGGCATTACAATGTGGACATAGTAGTGTTAAATTGTATATAGAGCAGTAGTAGAACAGCATACCCAGGTTGCATTATCACTTCCTTCCTTACAAATCATTTAAAAGTGATTTCTTTTTAGTTTTTTTCACCTCATTTCTCTCAAACATCACTGCTATGCACGTGCGGCTCCTGGGTGGTGAGAATGTCTCCACTCCGGTGGTAAATATGGTTACATTTTTGGTTTTATATAATGAGCCAGCCTATGTGTTGTGCCTCAAGGCTGCCTTTCACACAAGAGGCGACCTGAAGGTAGCAACAGCACTTGACTCCACATTCAAAGAAGTGACAAGTGGATCTATCTATCAAATCAAAGAAAGAAATTTTCAGCATCTTCTTGGCTCATCTTGAGTCTGGACAAAAAAGTCATCTGAGGAAAAAAAGAAAGATAAATAAATCAACCAACGCCTTGTCAAGTCCAACGATGGTGTCGAGAAGGAGCAAGGGCAATAATTGCAGTCGTTTCATGTGTGTACCTGTTGTGTCAGACGCCCCCCCCTCCATCGCCCTTCATCCTCTGTCTGTCTGTTCTGTGGCCAGAGGACGAGAGTGGGCAACAATACTGCCAGCTGCGGCCACAAGCTGTGAGCAAAAGCCATTCATTTAAGACGAGTTTTTGTTCAGCTTAAGAAGTGAAGTGGGAAGTTATTTCTTTGAAGAAGCCTCCTTCTGAAGATTTGCTGATCAAAAACCAAAGGTTCTGTAATTTGCCGGAACTCCTGCTGTATTTCTGTGAAAGGTCCGGTGCAGTAAGGGAATGTTAATACAGGACAGAAAACAGACAGCCAGCGTTTCTCTACACACAATGAACCTACAACACATTTTCTCAATAACTAACAAGTATAATTTACTTCAGTGATGGCCACTGTGGCAAGTTCAATAAATAAAAAAAAGGTACTGTGTTACCTTGAGTACCACAGTTGATAAAAGGGACTTCAACCACTAAGGAAATAGAAGAAAGAAAGAAAAATGCTCTACTGATGATTACAGACTCATTTTTAATTTGCATTTGCTGCAGGCTATTAGAAAAAGTATCAAAGACAAGATATACTAATGAAAGAATGCATTGAAGAGGCCCATATATATATCTATGTGTATCTATATATATATAGCTATATATATATAGCTATATATATATATAAAATGCTTCAGAGAGACTAATGCAAATCCAGAAAGCTCTTTTGGCCATTTTGGATGCACTTTAGGGACGATCAATGATTTCAGCTTGTCATTTTCTCCTGTGTGGCTCCAGGATTGGATCTGAGGGTAGTAAAGAAAAAACATCTGCACAACATCAATAAGTGCACAATAAAATGGCTAAACTATTGATGATTGAATAACTGAATATCAAATTTAAATCTTTCAGAGCATGTTTTTCAGCCTGTTGTTTATATCCTGTTGAATCTAAAAAGACCCAGTACATTAATTCTGAGTACCATGGACACACAGAGAACCATTGCTTGGATAACGTTCGTCTACATGTAATGATCATGACTGTGACATTATCTCAATGTGATTTCTGAACAAATTTATGGACATTTATCCTAAAAGGACTGAAGATAGCATCACAGGAAAGAGTGAGAAATACTTTGTATTTATATTTGTGCTATGATTATATATCTGAGTGATATCTTGTTGATGTTTGGTTACATCCCTGTGATAAACATAAGTTAAGATACTGTACAATAGGCAAATAAATAAATATGAATAAATGAAAATATATGTTCTGCTGCATGCACGTTGAAAACAGTTTTAAGAATCAGATATAAAGATGCAGATGATGAGACTTTGCAACCACAGGAAAGTTTGGAGAAAAGGGAGGAAAGGGGAGGGAATGACATTATGTGAGGAAAAAGTTTTTGGCAAGGTGGCCACAGCAGGAAGTATGAGTGTATGTGTGTGTGTGTGTGTGTGCGCGCACGCTGTGATGTAACACTGATGTGATTTAAAGGTTGGGAAGCAGAGATGAAGCACAGTGTTCTGGATAGGAATGCATGGCTGGCCGACTCTGTTACTGAGGCAAAAGCAAAAAAAAAAAAAAAGGGCAAGACAGGAGCAGCCTGGAAACGAGAAGCTGAAACGTGGCTCTGCATGAAAAAACAAATATTACTCAACAATCTGAAAGAAAACAAAGGGAAAAGAGGGGGAGAATCTGCTGTGCAAACATCTGTCTCAGTATATTTCAAAACAAAGCACAGCTCAGCCTCAGGTATATTCAGACTGCACTCTAATCTCCTCAACAAAGCTGACTTTGACGGAAAGCATGGCCTTCTGTTTCATCAAATCACTTTAGCGTCACTGAATGTGTTTGACTGTTTACAACACTTTACAGGCTTTTACTGTGGAATATTATTCCATCGTTTGGCGCAAAATATTACCACCACTGTTTTGGAGACTATTACCATGGTGCTTATTCTGAATGAGGGCTCCCCAGGCAGATGAAGAAAACACTGTTAGTCCACAGACCCATCTAGTGCTGAAATCCCATCAGCAAACAGGACTGCAGCACCTCATACAGGGAAGGATTTACTGTTTGTTCCCTGCACTGTATTCTTTTTCAACTTACTTGTAACTTTGTTACAAAGACTCATTAAAAAGATTCAATCACGCTTAATACAGATGCTTGTTGAAACACGGTGTTGTTGCTGTATGGAATTATAATATTCCTCTTGTTGAAATAACATGAAACAGAAATTTTCATTTAATTTCAAAGCATGTAAACACTGTTCATGTTGAGGAAAAATTGCCTTGTTGTAAAATATAAACTGACACAAGTGACAGCAGTCAGCAGTCG
>CM076660.1:4964041-5001226 GCA_038496675.1 Rachycentron canadum | reverse complement strand
AGTCGGGGGGGGGGGGGGGGGGGGATCAGCAGGGCATCAAAAAAAGTTTTCCCATGACTTTTTATGTTGATCCACTGTAAAAATACCACAGCCTCTCAGCATCTCCCAGTCTCTGCACTGTGTGGCACATGTCAGAAAATTTGGCCTTAATTTAAAGAGGCTCCAGATGTGCTGACATTAAAAGCAAACTCTAATCAAAAGCAATATTGCACATGAGTTGCTTTCATTAAGAAGTCTAAAAACTCTTTATTTAAGCCATCAGATGTTCTGCCAGGCAGAGAAATACATAAAATAATAAATACAAGAAATAATAACATTTTAACAACCCCAAATCTTTCAGGAAATACAGTCAACAACCGTACAGAACATTTTCCATCACAAATTTAAACATTGGAACTAAATACTTTTTCCAAATGAGACATAGAAGATGGGTGTGATGGGGGCATCTGTCTCAGACTTTCACCTGAGCTTTACTGGCTCCCTTGACACCCACCTCCACTCCACCCAGTCTCCACTCACTTTGCCTTCTGATTGTGTCCATTGAGAAACTGATCAGTGGCATCACACAAGCTGCTGCTTTCTATAATAATTAAAAAACAAAAACATGCTGCACATTGAACCTTTGATGATAAAGAATGGGAGAAAATAAAGTTTCTTACATGAACAAATACTTTTAATAATTAAGTCACATGTTGACTAATGCCCCTTGTGAAGATATAGGTGAGATGTGCAATAACGGCTCTGTGTGTGTGTAACTGCAGAAGTAAACGTGTTTTGAGAACAGGTAAGAGCCATGAGGCCGGGCTCTGTGCTTTTAGCTATCTGTGTGTAAGATCAATCCCAGGCCATAGACAACCACACTGGACCATTGTTATAGCATGGGGGAGGGATAGCTCCCTCCAAAAGGACCCTAATCTGGTGTGTGCAGAGCTGGGGGTTAGAGCGGTGGAGCAACCACATGGAGCCTACAGCAGAGGGGAAGAGGAAAGAGGGAGCTTGAACATCCTTTAAGCATAGAGTCTGTTCTTTTCTACACTGAAATATATAAATATGTCAGTGAAAATCTGACCCCTCTGATGAATCTGCACGCCGGTGTGCATCAACATTAATGTGTTGAAGTTTTTTGAGCGAAAATATCAACATCACAAGTGAAAGTTAGTATACTGTAAAAGTTTATACACTTTAATCAGTAAAAGTTCTTTGGTGCAGTGGAATTATTCCTTTTGAATAAAGAAAAATAATTGATAAATAATTGATGAATTGCACACAAACACATTAATTGCGTTTGAGTTCATATCCCAACTTCTATGAACATACAACATATTTAATCATATTTAATGAGCTAATTATCTGTTTTATCTGTGAAAGTTACAAAGTGACTTGTGTCTCCAGCTGTCAGATAAATGTAGTGCAAGAAAAACATACAAACTGAAAAGAGGAATTTGCAGAATTCGCTTCTCTTTGATTTAAAAGTATAATGACTGTTACTTTACATTTTTATTAAAACTGAAATTCATCTCAGTTTGTTCAGAGCCTTCATAACAGAATAAATCATTATCCAGTTTTATCAGTTATTAGTATAAAAATGCAGAGAGGATCCAATGTGACACTTCGTACTGTCTGGATGTCGAACTGTCTTCTTGTGAATGTTTTGGACTGTTTTTAGAACTGAAAGTGTAAACTGCAAAAAATAAAACTGCATTGATACGTGTGGTTCACAGTATTCACAGTGCTAATTTAGAGTCACTGGAAGTTTTCCTCTATTGAACGTGGAGATGTGTTAGTTTGTGGTTAGTCTGCCACCTATTGGACAAAACAGACGGGACTTCAGATTGATAAAGACTCAGCAGCAGGTCTTGAAAAGCAGATTATTGTGAACACAAACATGAGCTCCACTGACTTCAGTGCATCACAGTGATTGTTGTTTATTTTGTGCTGAATTGTAAATGTTATAAGTGAGAAAACAATTCTCTAGTTGGACATTATTTATAAGACTCATACCAAAATAAAATGATAATGAATTAAAGATTAATGGCCTGTTTAGTCAAAAAAGACGTCATTTATTTTGCTTCTAAAAACATGTGAGTCATGTGACATCCTGAGGTTTTTACAGTGTTGGCCCTCATTTTGTGTCTGTCTCAGTCTGTCTCTAGTCTGGGGACATGCTGTCCTCTAGTGGTCAGTATACAGAGCTGCATGATTCATAGACGTTAATTCATCTGGGTGCAAATTTATTATTACAATCTAACATATTTGTGAAGGTAGGTGGATTACACTTTGTTTGTTATATGAAAATGTCTGCATTGAAGGAGGATGACAGTCCAGCCTGAGCCTGGCTCTTCCTCTACAGAGGGAGGTTTTCCTCACTGTTGTCGCCAAGTGTTGCTGTAATTGATATTATAAAGAGCTCGATGTAGATCTGCTCCATATGAATCGTGCCTCCACATAACTAATGATTTTGCACTAAATGGATAAAAAAAAAACAACCAAAAAACTAAAAATTGCCTTGACTTGAGAATGTTATTCCTTCACTGTGAAATCAGATTCTCCAGAACTGCATCTGCATTAATGAGCTGAAATGAGTGCAGATACTGTGCTGGTGACTGAATGAATAAAAGCCTGAATAAATAAAAGATGCTGGCAGAATTTAAAGAGCAGGAATCTGTTGTTTTAAAGCTTGACTTCAGAAACTGATGCTCTCTGAATTATTTTTTGCAAGTTTTAAAATATTTTAAAAAGCATTTTCAGTTGTACTTTCTTAGGCAGTAGATTTACCACAACCATAAAATGGTTTTTAACAATTGCTGCTTTAAGACAAATGAATGAATATTTCAGTGATTTCTTCCAATTTTCAAAAGTTTCTGATACATGATTCTTTATTCTGTTTATTTTTGGTGTTGCAGAGAGATTTATTTTCATCACCCTGACCCTGAACCTTTCATACTTAATTCTCATTAACCTTTTAAAATCCACCGTCCAGCCGGTGGGAGGCTTTGGCCTCAGCAGTGATGATTTAATTCTTGTTTTGGTCTGTTCCAGACTCAGTCTTCATAAAAACCTTGACAAGTTATACATTGTTCAAAAGCTCAAAGTCTTCTGCTTCAGTCTGTGCAAAGCATCAGCATCACTGCTGCTTATACAGAATTGATTCATTGTGGTTATAGTGTGTTCTCCACACAGATGGTAAAACTACAGGCATCTTCAAAAAATAAATACTTATTTTGGTGGAAAGCTTGTAATGTAAGGTTAATATTTTTCATTTTGGGATTGTTATTTTGGTTTTAAATGTCTAAATATAATTATTACATGATAATTAATTAATTTCACATGCTATAAATGATCACGCAACATTGTTTTTTTCTTTTTTAAACTTTATTGAACACAAGAATTTCTGGCAGAATGCAAAGTCAAAATGTGTTTTCCTTCTTTCCTTAGTTAGTACTCAGTATTTACACCGGTGACAGTGGACAGACAGACAGACAGAGGAGTGGTAGCCAACGTTTGAACTACAGTACGAGCTGTTGTTTACACAGAGAGGAGCTGAAGAACATGGAGCTCTGGATCAATAAGAGCGACCAGCCGTTGGCAGTGGAGGAGCAAGTCTGACTGAATATGAAGCAGTCGGCTGTTACACAGTTGTGTGTTGGTGATTCTTACTGTGAGACAGAGCACCTTAGTTGAGTTTATTTTTTTCTCTTTTTCAAAACCCTGAAAAATTCATGTTGCTTTGTCTCCTCCTCACAAATGCTGAGAAAACCTGCTAGATGTCTTTATTCTGACTGAATCAAGTAGTGGCCTCAAACAGAAAAATTCAAGGTTGCCTGTGTGTCATTCTTGCATTTGTGATGTGTCTGAAGAAGAGGGACTGATTCACACAGTGTCCTCCACAAATAGATTTCGGGAGCTGTGATGTGAGTGGAAAAAGTTTTCAGGTGAATAGGTGCACAAAGAGTGGCTGCACATTTGCGAATCCAGAGCAGCTCTAAGCCTTAATTTGAGCAAAACAAAAAAAAAAAAAACCCTCACATGGATCCTTTTGTACATCTTCACACTATATTTCAGCAGAAACAGTACAGGTTGTTTATGACACTCTTCGTGTTTTATTACATTTCAGAGCTTTGTGAAGCAAAACCAGTTTTCTTATGCAAACACAAAAAGTTTGGGAAACAGGACAAGTTTCACAACACTTGAGAAAAAAGATCAACGCAATACATGAAGCCTTCATTATTTTTTCAAGTCAAATAGTGTGACGATAATATTTCTAGTTCTAATATGTTTTGCATGCTTGCATCTGACAAATCCAACAATTCCAGATCTTTCAGAGAAAATGGGACCTGAGCAAAGTGTCACTGTGTCTTGTTCTTTAATGTGATGTTTTTATTGAAGGATGGTGAGTCAGTATATTTTCTTTTGGACTCATTTGTGTCATTCAGGAAATTATTTCTATGGGTTATGACGGCATCGTACTCAGTTGGTGAGATGTGGGAACTTGGTGACATCTGTTTTTTAAGACAGTCATGATGGTCAAACCTGTGTATGTAAGATCCAAGTCACAATAAGCCAGGATGATCTTCTAGCAAGGAAGAGAAAGCATCATTTACACCAAAACACATGAATGGAGCCATTTAAAATATACCAGACAATTTAAACAAAGCGTTGCTTATTTTACAACAGTGAAACGTAGTAAATGAAAAAGCTCATGGACAGAAAGACGGAGCTGTGAATGTTTGAATGGGCAGACAATGACGGAAATTAAAAACATGCCACCATTTCTTATTCAAAGGCACTGTGTCTTTCCAGTTTGCTGCTGTCAGACTTCTGCACGTTGGTATCAGGAATTCTGTCGCGCGCTATCAGCTACATCTTTTCACAATCAAACTATTTGCTCAACTCTATGACAAAGGACACAATGGATTCACACATTCACAGTGTACTAGCTTGCAGTCTAAAGTAGGAGGAACACTGCACACAGACAAAAAAAAACCCAACCCCCCCCCCCCCCCAAAAAAAAAAAAAAATCCCAAAACAAAACAAAAAACGGTCACTTATTTATTTATTTAACTTCCAAATCCACAGCATGGCACTATGGCTCATGAAAAACATTCTGAAATCACTTTCTATGCATAAAGAGACCTTTAAACACCACGGACCAATCTGTGTCCTGGTTAGTTAAAGGAGGCCAAATTTAATCTTCATTCAGCTCTCTTTTGTACCACTGAATGGCTTTGCTTAATGGCTTGAGTGTGTACATTCACTTCCAGACACTGCCTCAGTATAAGTCTTTTCATTGACGCCAAACTTTAAAGTTATGCTACTCAATACATTTTTGTTTGACAGGTGAGCTTTATTTAAAACGTACTATTTTTAGTAGCTGGTCCCTACAATAAATATCTACCGGTAACAAAGTCACCTCTGCCTGTGTATTTCTGTCCAGCAGGCCTGCAAAACTAAAGGCTGCATGCTGTATGATAAATTACCACAGTGAATTGGCATCATCCAAATCTCGATCTTTATCAATAGGATCCTATTTAAACAAAAACTTAAAAAGACAGAGGACGTCTGCTGCTGCTGAATGAGATGACAGACGCTGCTCGATGAGATCGACATGCTCAAAACCGGAGCGGTGCCAGAATTAGGCAGCTCCACTAGAAGTGTTGCATAACAAGCTGATGATCACTTGACCAGCTTATCTAACTAGAATATCAACCACAGATCCTTCAGATTTATTTTACTGCATTTTTAACAATGCCCTAAAAAAGCCTGGAGGGTTTAGAGCTGTGATGTCTACCTCATCATCCAGGCTTAAACTAGCGTCACCAAAAACACAGATAAGATGCTGCCACATTCAAAACTTAATGCAGTTTCCCACCTTTTTTCATGGTTGAATTACGTTTCATAATTTCAGTCATTTTATTTCAGCAAAATGATTTATTTTCATGAAACTTAATATACAACAGACGTCCACTGCCTAGGACTCATGTTTGGTATAATACCAGCTGTGTGTGGGTATTTAACACACAGAGATCTATATTGGTGACATCATAGAATCAGCCTCTCAGATATCAGGTCAACAGATCAATGGGACCAACTGCTTCAATAAATCAGTACGGTCTTTTAAAGTAGTATCACAAAATCAAACCCCAATTCAGTCTAAACTTTATATATTCTCTTTGTGATATTGTAATATTTCTTCAACTTAATGATCCTTCATTTCCTGTTTTTATAGTGTCTTTAATATCTGGCCATTTATAACAGGTAAGAACTTGACATCAACAACAGTAAGTGAAGAATTTAGTGATGAAGTGAGTTAGAAACAAGGTGATAACCCAAGGACTAGACCTACATTACATGTCACATCACTGCAGGCACAAACTAATTAAAGACTTAACTGTAAGGCGGTGAAAGCAGCGGTGACATAAACTCACACTAAAAACAGTTATGGTGATAGTGAGAAAACAATGGCTGAGGGGATCAGATTTTTGGTCACTCAGAGGTATAGAAATCTCAGAAAGCTGAGCGTTAAGACCATTTATTGATAAGCAGTGATCATTAGAGGTTTGCACAAACAGGGAGACGAAGGTTACAGATCAGACATCGAGTAGTGATGGTTAACTCCACGGCAACAAACTTACACGTTACTGAAGACCAATTGCAGGCAGCGAAAATGGGTGTGTGAAGAATTCAACTAGTTTTGCCAACAAGCCTGCAAGCACTAAAGGCAACGCTCCTTTTTTTTCAACAAACATGTCAACTTCTCAGTCCAAACCTGTTGAGTTAAATTGCTTTGACAGAACACATGTGGCCTTTTTTTGGGTCACTGTGAAGCCCAAACCTGTCATGTAGGAATTGGTTCAAAACGCTTAAAGGAAACCTCTGGGAAAGGTGAGGAGTATGTGTGAGAGAGAGAAGGAGATAAAGGAGTGTTCTCACATTAACACAAAGAAAACCAAAATGACATTATTAACAACACACACATAAGCTGTGTCCCACTGCAGGCGCCACCTCCTTCAAAGTGTGTAGTTTACAAGGGATGACACTGAAAGGAAAGCGGGCTGATACAAGACGAGACAGTCTACAGAGCATCATCGCTAATTCTCACCACGCGCTACTAAACTAATGGGTGGCCCTCGTCAACATCTAAGGTCAAAAATTACAAGCAGGGAGTTGCCCTGAAACAGCCCAGGATAGTTTCTAGTTCAGGCACAGTTCTGAAGTTTCAGTGTACGATGTTACTTGTAAATCTATCCATATAATTTAATTAACTTTAACTACATAGCTACCAACAAGAAGGAGCGGTGAACTTTAAGCCTGACTTCTATTATTTACATCCTGTAGTATCCTTTTTTCATTGGTCCAGTTCATATAATACATTTACCAGTGACCATGTGAATACACCTGGTATATTTGGTCACATCAGAATTTTCTGACTTAGTTGATGAAGACTGGAAACAGTACGAACTATTGACTGGTGGATTTTAGACACACCAGCAGCTTCCATTAAATTAAGGACAAGTAAGGCAGTGCTTCTCTTCTGGAATGTGACACAATTGGACTTTGAGGGACGTGGCTCCTGAGAAGGAACGCAGCTGTAATCCTAAATATGAATATTTCCTTATCCTAAACCCAACCCTGTCTCCTGAAGCTCATGTCCATATACAGCCCATTTACAAAAGCAAAAGACACCTAATGGCATCCAGCTGATGATCTTTAGGGGTGCAGTAAGGAAAAAGTTAATGAAGTTACAAACTCCAGCCATAACATATGTTCCCAAATATATTAGGTGAAAGTATATAAACAGTTCTTAGGGAGACAGGGTTGAAACCCATGAACTGAGCCAGTATTTCTCCGGTGTCTTCGGTGGCTGTTTCTCAGAGCTTAGGCTTCATGATTTCTGAACCAGAACATTATGGAGACAACACTTAAAAAAAAATATAATAACAAAATAAAACAAAAAACAAAACATTTAAAGAAGAACCAATTGACAGCAATGTGTACAGAAATACAGTAACTTTGCAAAAACAGGCATGCTAATGTTCTACTCTCTAGCCCTGGAAATAACACATTAAAAAAGCTAAATAGGCAGTAACGTCTGCACATTATTTAAACACAACAAAATATCCACAAAGGAAAAAAGACCCATAATCCATTACCACGATGATGACCATACTGCATAAAGAATAGTATTATTGGTAATGCACCAGTCTTACATGTGTGTACATGATGAAGGCAGTAATCTGTGAAGTAAAGCTACAGTCCAACCATGGTTATCTAGAGGAAAATAGTTTTTCAGCTTCTGTATTTAACAGTTTCAATTTAATATTACATACAAGAGAGAGGGTAAACTACAAGCATGAATTTTGCTTTTTCTTCTGTGAGAATTAAACAAATAGAAATTGACGTAAAAGGAACTAAGGCATGTGCATGAGGTCTTTACATTTCTCTGGTCAGAGGACGCTGGAGAAACAGACCCATGATTCTCTCTTTTTTTTTTTTTTTTAACCTTTTCTGTTGTTTTTTGTTGTTTTCTTTCTGATGTGATGGGGTGGTGCGTGAAATTTCTTTGAGGTTTCAGTGACTGTGACCCCCCTCGATTAACCTTAAAAACCCACACCCTACCACCCTTCCAACCCCAACCACCATTTTCCTCCTGATGCTGTTGGGCAAGGAGATTACGCTTTACTTTCGTTGCCATTCATCTGGGGAGCCTCGTTGGGAACTGTCTTCACCTCGGCTGTGGCGTTCTTCACCTCTGTCTCGCCTTTAGTGTTATCGTCCTTCACAGTCTTACCGCTACGGGTACAAACAGAGGCGGGAGAGAACCAGAAAGAGACAAAAAGAGAGGAGATTCTGTTAACAGCAATTCACTATGTCTCTGTCTCACAGCTAAACTGTCTGATCTGAGCTGCCTTTTGTGTCATTTTTCAAAGAAAGACGGGGGAAAAAAATCTGGGGAAAAACATGCAAGATGCTTTGAGGGAATTTGTTTTCCCTCCTGGAACTGAATGCATTTCACACATAATGGGATCAAGCTCACTATCCTAGCCAGACATCAAATAAGAGCACATGGATGTCACAGCTATTTTCAAGGAACAATGAATGCCGATGTGGAATGAGACAGGGCCGGTACAGTAGGCACAATGCATGAAGGAATGAAAGACTGAGGCATAACCTACAACACAAACTACAATACACAAGAGGATTACACGCCGTCTGGACTGAGCCGGGACACAATGGGAAGAGACTTTAAAGCCATACCTCACTTAAGCCTAACATTTTCTGGTTTTAGCATATGTATCCCTGTTGGAAACATTTGTAGTAATATGCTGCTGCAGCCTCCATTTTGAAAATCTGGTGCAAAATGTTACACTTCACTGCTGTGTTAGATGCACTCACCTCTTCTTCTGTCCTCTGGGTTAATAGCAATCTTAATCAATACCCCTCTCTATCCTGCTGACACATATGCAGGCTCTCTGTGGGCTTAATAAAGTTAGGTCAGGGACTGTCCCATATACAGGATCCATAAATACATCCATCGCCGCCAGCCTTTAAACTGACACAGGCTGCCTATAAATACCTTCAGACTAGATCTTTAGCTTCGATCTCTAATGGTCTTTTAAATAATACCTCCTGTCCATTCAAACAGGAATGAAGGCTCAAGCTCCACTTAGGTTGAAATGCTCATTACATTTCACAACATGTAAAGCAGTAGTCGAGCTGACAGTAGGTGACACCAGAGGGATCATTGCTGTGGATCATCCTGTTGTGAGCATGAAAGCTGTAAGCAAATTTTATGTCACATTTGTTTTTCAAATTGACAGGAACATGAATTTGATTTCTGCAAATTCTGAAAACCTAAAGGGGTGATGTTTTGGTGATGGGGGATCTTCTGACCTCACACTGGTGCAGATCAGTGATAGAGTGTTTTTTCCCCCAGCAGTTTTATCTACAGTATAGTCCCAAATTACTCTTAACACTCACACACACATTTTGCTGCCTCTTTCACACTTAAGTTTAAGCCCTATCTTGAGAAACCCCTCATAGGTTTGATTAGGAAAATATTTCCATGTGGATTCAATCAGGAAATTTTCATAGATACAATGCAATAAATGAGCTTATACAAAGTATTTTATGATTAGCAATTAAATCACATGCCTTCATTCTCCAAGAAAGCAAAGAAAATGTATTTATCCTGATGAAATCCAAACACTTCTCATTTATTATATACAAAATTGCTATCAGAATATATTGCAACTTCCCCAGTTTAAACCTCAAACCTATCTGTGTTCACCTTCATCTTTTATAAAGTTGTGCAATAGAGATGATTATCCTCACAGCACATGAATACACAAGTCCCCTCAAATACAGGAACTTGGATAAAATTTCAACCAAAGCAACATCAGTTGAAATGACTTTGCAATATCTATACTAAACTCATGTCAGGGTCAATCTTCACTCTATAAAGTTAAAATGATTCTGCCCGTTGGATGTTACTTTTTGAACTGGCTTTAACCTGTGGGCTGACTTCACTCATCTGTCTCAGCCTGCAAACATTTTACCTTTAAATGTTCTCAGCATGTTATTCTCATTCTGTATTCAGCCTGAATCTATGAAATTAGGTTTACACAGACTTTAACTGACTGTCAACAAGTGATAGCACCCCACATCTACAAGTCGTACAGAGTCAGAGAACCCATGTTCAATAGTCTCTTCTATAACCAACTGGCTCAGGTGTCTGACCTGTAAACGGTGATGCTCTTTCATGCTGCACTATCTATAGCTATGCCACCTTCAACTCCATGAGCACTACATCACTTCCATAGAAGTTCATTGCTCTTACAACCAGTGTCCCTAATTTGCACCTTTCTATGGTCATTGTTCTCTTGAAGCATTTAAAGTAATTCAAAGTTGTACTAATTGAAGCAAACTGAATTGAGGCCTGCTGTTTTGATTCTATAGGCTATGGAAATAGTCTTTAAAGATACTTTTCTACTCATGAAAGAAAAATGGGTCCTAAGGAGGAGAGCACCACTCAGAAATCCAATAAATCCACAAGAGGCATGACAAGACATTTCAGTGTTGGAATGCTGAAGAAGGATCACCACATAGATCAGTGGGAAAGCTGTGCTTCAGCTCTGTCAGAGAGTCATGAAGAAAAATCCCCCCTATGACAATTTTGGTTATATCAAGGTGATGTTGAGCTGACAAGAGCCCTGCTTCTAACTAGCTCTCAACTCCCCATACTCCATCACTGACATCTTCTTCTGCCCATCCAAGTGAGCAAAGTATGAGATGGGGGAGAGAGAGTGAGGAGTGATTGTCAGTAAGTCTCTGCAATTCATCTTCTGCCATAGCTCTCTCATTATCCTCACAGGCTGTCAGGGATCAGCAACATCTGCAAACTCTTGGGGGAAAATCCTCCAAATGGTAACCCGTTACAGTACCACTGGTATAAGACAGGAATTAAAACACGAAACAGAGTTGTCTCAGGGAGATTTTTTTTTTTTTTTTGCCTTCAACATCTATTATCCTTTATCAAATTGAAAAGGACACTGAACAACAGTGTGGTGCTTGCTGGAGGTCACTTTGTCACAAGTATTTAGTTTACTTGAACAAGTTCATTCACCCCTGCACAAGACATGTACTGTAATCATTCCCCACAAAATAAATACAGTATCTCTCGACTCTTTCATAGTGGAGTTATATATTATTTTAACTGCCAGTGTGTTTACTCGAAGATTAATAAAACTGTCTGATCACCCGACCCTTTTTTAAGCAATGTCCTCCATGTCCCATGATCTCAGCTTTTAACTGTGTGGAATTATTATTGTTAGAATAATGACCGTAACTATAAAATTAATATAATGCACAATATAAACTGGATTTATCCCTTATATGGATTTATTCTTGATATATGCTAGTGCGTGAATCCTGGAGGTACGGCTTATACTCATGCAAGTGTTGGTGGATGACCTGGAAGGTGAATAAGGTGGTTACATCATTCAGCTACGTGTTGCCCATGATGATGCAGGCACTGGTTTATCATAGAGATGAAACTTAGGTGAAATATGAAGAGGCTGTATGACAGCAAACGAACAAGCAGAGGATGGAGGTGGTGGTTGAGTGAAGACAGACATGCTGGTGGCATCCCAGTAGATCCTTTTCTTCTGTGTCAGTTACCTGCATGGCCAACATTTGGCATACTTAAAGGAAAATTTCACCCTTAAATGTTCCTACAGTGATCATCAATCAGAAACAATCCGGTGATACAAATATATTTGTTTTGTGTTCCCTGTTTCTCTTCCCCGACCTTATTTATTTTTACTTTAACGTTATATTTTCTGATATAATAAAAAGAGTCAATAAAAGATGGGTGGGTGATAACATGGTATCACTGGATGGCCACCCAGCTTTTGAAAATCGGGGCATGTCTGCAATCACAGCTATGGTCCCCTTTCAAACTGCAATTAGATTTCTGGCTGCATTCATTCAGGTATAATGAGGCTGCTGTTGGCAGAGACACGGGTATCTCTGCCTCTGGATCTCTTCCTACAATATTTCTACAGTGGTGCCAAGCCCACAGCCAAACATACTTTCAGTGGGTGACCAGACAACATTGTCAAAATCTACTGAAAGGCAGCAGTGCTGAAAAGCATAGATGAAAGTCCCGAGGACTAACACATTTGCTGTTATTTTAATGTCACTTTTGTGCACACTTAAGCTCCTTTACAATGTAATGAAGATGAAATGTCTTGATCTAAGACACATGACTGTTCGAGGCTTTCACCCCGTTTTTATGTTCAGGTAAGCTTTTCAGTTTTCCAATAAAATGAATGCAAGGCCAGTTAATTCAGCTGTTTCATTTTGTCCTTAACCATTTTCAAATTCCAAAAAATACACGAAAGAATATATCAGAACATTTGACTGAAAGTCACAAAATACATTTTCAGAAAATAATTTCTAAACTCTAGAGACAGTGACAGATGGGACCAACGTTTAATATATTTGACCTATTCCTAGCAATATATCTCACTGGTACAAAATTGTGCATGTGGGGTTTGACACCAAAACCACTGCATTCTCATTTTAGGGTGAATTTTTCCTCTACAAATGGTAGACTGGTGGGTTATTGGGATGCTTCTATAATAGAGGTAGCAAGTTGAGGAATGTGGAAATGGAAGTGTTCATACTCATTTTGAGCCGGTGTGGTTGAGTCTGCGCACAGGGCATTGGGAGCATCCTTGGTCGGGCCATCTACTTGTAAGTCCTTATTCTGAGTGCTGTCAGGGGCTTTGACTGGGTCACACTGGCTCTGTGGACCCTCAGCATTAGCAGAGGGAGGGCTGACTGGCTCTGAGACAGAGGGCACTGGGTTGGATGAGGGGGGGACTTTGGGTGTGTCACTCAGGTCGACCAGGGGCCCGACATCAGGTTGGGTGTTAGCTTTAAGCGAACTGGACTGGGCAACAGGACAGTTTTGGGGGGAGGACTTGGCAGGGGCCACTTTGGTTGGGCTGGAGGCGCTGGTGGTAAGCGTAGTGCTCTCGCTAGCAGGACTGCTCTGCGCCGTGCTAAAGCTCTCAGTAACTGAGTTAGTGGCAGTGGAGGGGAGCAAGTTTACCACTGTGGAGGTGGTGTCTGCAGCAGCAGGCCTGTTTGGTGGGGAGGAGCAGGACAAACAAGGGAGGACAGGGAGGGGTGGGGAGTGGACACAGCATAGAGCCACCAGAAAAGTGAGGGAAAGAAAGAAAAAGGACAACAAGAGAAATAAGGGGGTAGAGGGAGAGTGCAGGTCAGGGCATAAACAAGGCAGAGTGAGTACTACTGTGCTGTAGTGTAAAAAAGTAAAAAGTAAAATCTACACCATCAAAATGTTAGCAACAAAATATCTGTGGAGGGGTAAACAAAACAAAAATAAACTACAGAAAGAGTGTGGGAGTTTCAGGATTACGATGCTAATATGATTTTCAGATTAAAGCAAGGAACAAGGGGAAGCCAGTGTTTGTTGGTCTGAAATAAATGCCTTGTCAAAACCTGTTAGGACTAGATTTGACTCTGCTCAACTTTGGCATGAAAAGATGAACACAGGTTTCTGTAGGGACTGCAGGGTTACTACAAGGTTCTGTCCTAAACTATAACAGTCTACAGTGGTGATTTTATAGCTATTATTAATTATTATTAATTACCTTTAGGCCTCTCAGCCTTAAATTTAAACGATTCAAGTGTGACGCACAGTTGTGTAAATCAACACTTTACCGGGAATATTCTGAGTCAGGGATTCACAAAATACTGTTGAGTTTGACCTTTTAAAGTCAAATTTCATAGATGAGTCAAAATGGACCAAACTATGCTGTACTGTAGGTACAGCATGTTTGAACTCATATCATAAATTTCCCTCATCATACACCTGGATATGTGCAGATAAGTCTTGAAAATTATTTCTCACTGAGATTCATCTCTTTATGCAGATACTGTAAATCTGGGACCCGACCCCCCCTCAACGGGGGAAGTGGTGCTGTTCCTTCGCCTACTCACTCAGGTTCTGTCAAGGGTGTGGTCTCGTTGGGCTCAGTGGGACCCCCTCCTTCTTGGTTTGGGGTGTGTTCTTCCTCTGCTCTCACCTCAACAATGGGCTCCTTAGACTCATCTTTCCTGTTGTGAGATGGAATTAGCAAGATAAGACGGTGACAGATAGACATTCACTATGTTAGGTCAAATGGGCATCTCGACACTCACACACGCGCACAGGAACTATTTAGTCCTGCAACACCCACTCATTTTGATCTATTTTAGGAAACATTCAAGTGATCAGTATCAATATGAAACAGATATGACTCGTAGTAAATGGGGTAAAACATGCTTCTTTAAGCTGTCAAACTCTCACACTCTCATTCCAACATCTGAACATCCTCCACCTGCATCCACCTGCAGGCTCTGATTGTAGGTTTCCCCTGGGGCCTTGTCTGTTATCATCACACTGCTCTCTGAATAAGCTAAGCTTTAAAGTGTTTGCTTGCTGGGGGGTGACGTGTTTAGATCTAAGGTAAGACATCAGCTGTGTACATATCATGTATCACTCCCAATAAATCTATCTCAGAGAGCTTTTGAGTTAAAATATGTATTTGTTGTGCTGCGTTCTGAAGTTCATAGCTGGAATGATGACAGTCAGTTTAATATATTGAACCAAATGTTTGATCAAACGCAGGCTAACATGCTGAAACTTCATTTCATATTTACACTAATATGTTAAATAAAGTACTGTGTAATTGACTGTTAACACTTGCTATTTGCTTTCAATGTAACATGCCACTGTCAATAAAAACGGCTATGCAAATACAGCAGTTGAACTTAGTCCTCAAAACATGGTTTAAGCTTCCATGTGCTATCATCTGGAAAGGCAGGAAGTCAAACAGAGGTGACTGAAATCAGCTGCAGCAGTGAGACATTTTAATATATTTTAATATTTTAAGTAGTAAGTAGTAGAAAATGATCTCAGTACAGGAAGTTGTGAAGGAAAGTCACATTTAATCTTTTTATGTTGGCACCTTAGAAGCTTCAAGTTGCTTTACAGACACAGAGCAACATTAGTGTTCATCTGGAGCCACATTTGTGTCCAACATTTGCTTTCATTTTAGCTCTGCTTTATTTGCCACATTTGAAAGGCAGTGGGTTTATCAGAGCCTTTTGAAAACAAAAGCTTCATGTAAGTGATGGCAAACAGAGATTCATTGCTGTTTGCAAATCTTTTCACATTGAACACAGCAATTTGTTCCAGTGATTATATCAAAAATATTGATTGGTGCAGCTTTAAAACACTGTTAAGGTTTAAGGTGATGATGTTCACTTACGTGAATGCTGCCTTGCCCTCCTCAATGTCCTTGGTCTTGGCACCAGGGCCGGCCTTCCCACAGAAGTTAACAGCAATACACATGAGGAGTCCACACTTGTTGAGGAAGTAGCAGGTGACGTCCACGCCCACCAACAGCAGGAAAAAGACAACAATGAGGATGCCTACGATGGCTCCAGTGCCGAGGCCTGAGACACTGTCCGTGGCGTCTGACGGGCAAGGACAGGGAGAGGGGATACACAAGCAAAATAGGCAGGAAAGAGAGGGGGGAGAAGAGGAGTTAGGAGAGAGAAAAGGGTTTAACATGAAGGAAAAGGGGATAGGAAGTTAGAAAGAGAGAGGGAGAGAGATGATGAGGAATGCAGTCAAGCTTTTAATAAACTGCTTCAGGTTTCAGTTGTCAAGACCTCAAGTGTGTCGTATCTTCTCCGAAGGAATTTGGAGGTAAACCATGTCAGAGCCACAAGAGAACTAATATGCTGAAACACAACAAAACCCTCATCTCCGCTTTCATTACAGCAACTTGATATTTACTCTTGAAAGTCATCATGGCCGACACACTTGAACTGTTCAATTTCACACACAATCACAAATTTCCAAAGATTGAAAAAAAAAAAAAAACACACATCTAAACCAGTATGTGAAGAAAAAGTAGATGTAAAAAACATCTAGAGTTCTATTAGAGTTTCTTAAATAAGTCGTGGATGATAGTATACGACATATAGATCACATACTATATTAAATTGTGGTGCTAATCCTTCATGCTAACCTGGTTTGCTTGTCACAGGCCTCACATAACAGACTTGTGACATGTTATTTCAAGACTATTAAGATTTTTCTGACGTGAAAACCATCTGTGAATGTCGACCAAATTACACGGCCATCCATCCTGTAGCTGTTTGTGCCAGAGGAAAAGCCAGGGGATCAGCAAAGTCATTTGTAAAAGTCATTGTCACTGAGAAATTACACTTATAAACCAGTTACATTTGGAGGGAAACATAATTGCTGGCAGGGTTGAAACAACGTGCTAAATTATTGTACTCAGTGGCATTTGTTTGGCTTTCCGTAATTTAGTAGTAAAAAAAAAAAAATTTCTAGGTGACAGGGGTTAGGATATATTGTCTGCAAATTTGTGCTAAACCATATTAATATGCTAGAGCTGCTAAGGTTTGGCTATAAATTAAACAAAATGAAAAATGCAGGGATTTACTCTTTGTGGCATTATAGTGTTTTCAAAAAACTTTTGTGTAAAATAAATGAATAAATAAGTAAAAAAAAATCTAGGTAATCCAAATTTCATGACATAGTAGAGCCCAAGGACTGTCATTATATATATATATATATATATATATATATATATAAAACATATATATAACTCACACATTGGGAAGCATTGCTTTAAATTAAAGCAGAAAGTAAATATCCATGTTCTTACCAAAGATTTTCAGGCAGGTCACTGGAATTCATTTCATGAATATAGCACAGGGAAACAGTCTTAACATTTTTTTCTCTTTTGAAAAAAAAAAACAAAAAAAACAACTGTCATTATAGATGATGTGATTCATAAACCAGTTTTAGTTGCCCCCCGAAAAACAAAGGTCCAACAGGGTTATCTGGACCCTAGCAGCCATTTATCTCAACATACACAAGCAGTCATCACATTTTTAATTCCATTTTGAGGTCAAAGTGCAAACGCAGGTTATTTTCTCACTAAGATTATTCTACATAAACAAATGCAAATGCAGTTTATAGACAGGATGGAATAAACAGGATTTGGAGGTCCAAAGCAGTTCAGGCTTTGCAGCTTTACATTTCAGGACTAGACTCAGATCTAGTTACTCGTTCTGATGTTTGATGAGATGTTATAATAAATGGTAGCCAAATTTCCATCTTTGTATGAAACTTGCAAATGTATTTTAACTAAAAACAAAAAAGCTAAAATGCTTGGTGACCTCAGTTAGGTTATTACAAGATTTAGAAATGGTTTGTTGCAGTTGAGAAGTGACTTAACTCATTCAAACATTTGACTCTGGGGCTAGATTTTCATTTAATTTCATAAGGACAAAACAACAAGCTACTTACCACAATATACCAAACAGAAAAACATTTGTATTACAAAGCTTATTCAAAGACTCATAGTAATTGATGTACATCGTTGTGATCCTGTCAAATCCTAGTTATATACAATCATATCCTGCTTGTCTGCACTGGGCATTGGTGCATGAAGTAGGTTCCCATTTAGGCTATAACACAGAACTGGGTGACAGAGAATTTTTTTTAAGTAGTTTTAAGGGACCTGAAGTAGGAAACAACTGTTGCTTCTATTTCATGGAGGAATCAAGATAACTGTGATTCATTGTCACTAGACTGTTGCTCCCTTGATGTCAGAGGACCTCTGCACGAAGCCAAATCTTTCTGAACTTACCCACGTTGTACAGTGGGTTGCAGAAATGCAGCTTCTGTTGTCCCATGAGTGGACAACATCAAGATAGAACCAGGTGTAGACTTGCCTTTTATTTAGAGTCTAATATTGCCTTATATTTCCCTAAATTATTGATTCATCATCACAAGATATTACCTGTTTGTATTAAACCAGTTTTTTTCCTACAATGCAGACAGTCTGTTAATAATCCACTGAGACAAGAAGGATTCTGGTGCATCTTATATTGGTTAGTGAGGCTTTAAGGCTGTAAAGACAGTGGCTATTACACACCAGTGTCTGTTAAGGATCAAGGGCTCCTCAGAGCATCTAAGTAGAAGGTGAGCACTTTGCAGCTTAAGGATTATCTTTATCAGTAATGACATATATGTTTCTCCAGTAAGAACTCATGTGGATAGTGACCTCACCACAGATTGCAACATGTTTTCACTGCTTAAACTAAGAATGAATGAAAACACAAACAAACAAAATGTATTAGCACATTCAGGACCAGCAATAAGTGATGTATTTGTATTTGTGCGCCCATGTTGTTGATAGGTTTAACCCCTGGCTGCTGTTATTTACAACCTGTTATTACTTTTTGATTGGTCCAGTTTATGTGACACATTTACCAGTGACATGTAAAATGTCTAGACTTTATGAGTTGACAAGCAATGCCTGAATGCACCATTAAACACCCAATGGACACAAATTAGTTTGGATGATGGCGACAGTTCTCGTGGCCTTTGAAGTGAATCCTGTAAACATTTGGCTGTCCATAGCACATGCATTTGTGTAAATGGTAGATCCTGCAGACAGCCGCTATGCTACAGGCTACACAATGACTGATAATGACTATTTTATAACACCCCACAAACATGTTATGTCTGTGCCTGCTGCTTTTGTTTGAGGAATACACACCCAAAAGCAGAGCCCCTGGTCAATCTAGACATTTAATTGAAATGACCATCCTCCTCTTTTTGGCTGCACTGTTGTGCACAATCCTTAATTTCCTTTGTTTGGTGTGTCAAAGCAGCATGAGTGTGCCAGCTCTGTGTACTTACAGGTGACTAAAGTTGAGCAGACAACACTTGTTTTTCCTCTGCCCATCCCTTCATTTGCATTTTAACAGGCGCAATAAATCATGAGGCATGCATTCAGTGCTGGGGGGGGGTTCACTCTGAGTGCTCACCGAGATAGAAAGCACAAATCTATGTGTCAGGATGGACTAGACAACATTTCTCTTTACAGGCTTGTCAGGTACAGTACTGAGCCAGTTCCCCAGAAGACTGCTGATAACAGGCTGCATGTGATAAGCCTCAATTTCACTGAAAGCCACACATTCCCAAGAAATCAATAAGTGGTTACTGTCCAGCACAAGCAATCTGCCACGTTTATGTACTAGTACATGGATGAAAAACCTTCATATTGGCAGTTAATTTACATAACATTATAGCACTGAAAGGGACAGTCAAACAGTGACTACTGACTGGGATGCATAACTTGCATACAGACTGTTCTTTTTAACCTTTGAAACTCTGCCTGACCCATTGGTGGCTCTACCTTTACAAAATCATGTTGTAAACGATGTTTAAACACACAGAAACGTATTTTAATTCTCATAAAAGCCAGAAGTTTCTAAAGATACCAATTATGTTAGGATGAAATTGAGGGAAATGGGTGTAAAATGAGGTTTAACATATCTACACTGACACATAATGTGGTCAAATCTAAATGAAACCGCAGAAAACTGTTGAAGACGAGTTAAAAGCATTTTGACACTCAACAGAGTGAGGCAACACTTATTTCACCAGAGGGACCACATACTTAAAAAATCAAAAGAGCCTTCTCTTTGCACTGAAGTGCAGTGAGGATTAATCAGATCTCTACATTGCCGAGACCGAAAAATAAACCCCAAATGTTTGGCACAACATATCGCAGAGGAACAAACTGTTTATCCTCTACAGAGGAAGACAGACAGTTTTGAGGAGTAACATGCTCATAAAATAGACAGAGAGGACAGATGGTTTGATTCCAGTTACAACTGAGGTGTAAAACAGGCCAGATATGTCAAACATCAGCTGCCCTCACTGGAGACTGCAGCATCACCTCACTACTGCTATACAATCTGCCTCTGCGTTTCTGCAACACATTCAGTGGTTCTGCTCAGCTGTCATCTCACCATTAGTGTTTCTGAACCACAACCCTCAAGCTACACACAAACTAATTGAACAAATCATCTACTATATACTAATAGTCTCGTGTATGTCTTAAAGTCAGTATAAAAAATAAAAATGCTTTGTTTTCTGAAGGAATACGTGCACTGACAGACATTAATTAAAATTTATAATTTTGTGGTTTTCCAAAATCATTCTCACTGCCACCTGCAAACTGTTTTCATCCAATGCATCCTATCTGCATTTCATTATGTCAATCATCAATCATCAGCATGCATACTGTCTTCTTTGAGTATAAATCAGTTTGTCAGTTTTCCAGTTTGAAAACGTTACACACTCTTAACCTGCTTAGAATAAGTTTGTGTTAAAGAACTGGGACACATCCTCACTCTCTAATGACTATCTCATATGACCTTAAGGATTCCTGGGGACTCTTGTGCAGCTTCATGGTTTGAGCAAACCTGACAGTTTGTTGTTTTTTGTTTTTTAAAACCAGGGACTTGCCAAAAGCCAGTCACCGATGAGACACCCTCAGTGGGGAAAACATCTGCTATTAGTGGCACAGTTGAGTGAATAGTGTCATTTCAACGTGTAAAAACTGGATGAATGACAAAAATTTTACAGACGCTGAGTTTATAGAGTTTAACGACTGGAGCGGCAAACACAGATTATTTGAGATTATATAAAGTTAATAACTATATAATAAAGTTTAATTGATATTAATAATCGTAAACATCCATGTTAATGTGTCTTGTAATCGATATTCTAGATAGCTGGAAATCTTGAAATCAACCCTCTCTGTTTATGTCATTAATCTTTTTATCCTTTTTCTTTGGGTGTTTCATTGACCTCATTTGGCTCATTTGGTTTCTTCAGTAAATCCCATGTTCATACCCTTGATCAGAGCTCTGCCACAGAGTGGCACTGCACCACCATCAAAACACACCAACCTCAGCAGAGTGACGCTGACAACTGACTTCCTCTCTGACTGATTAAGATCTTTGGAAATTCTTCATGCGGGAGGGAGCATGTGTGGCTTGATGGGATTTCAAGCATTTAAATGAAGGTTTCAGTTACTAGTGAAGTAACAGTGAAGCATACTGGTTTGAAAAATATGAACTTCTAACTCACTTTCATGGAGTAGAGGATGAAGGGGAGAAGCATTTGAACTTTAATATTTTAACTTTATAATATAGTGAATTTAATACACAGTGACGGTGATGTTAAATGGACACGATTAATGTCTGATTTCTGATGTTGCATTTGCTGTGTACAAAGTTCTTCAGTCAGAATTAGAATAAGAAATTTTCATCTGATTACAAAACAAAAACAACATGACATGAGGTCTTCTGAAAATAAGAAGCCAAGTCAAGGAAAATGACAAATTAAAAAGATAAAAGACGCGAGGGACAGTGGAAAACATCTCTAAATTACAGAATAAAAGCAACTTGCAGCTTCATTTCCGATACAACGCTGCTGATTTGATCTTAACTTATACCAATATGCATCACATTAATCACATCAAGCAAACAAACTGGGAAACTGTTTTAGCCTGTGCAAAGAGAGTGAATCTCAAATTCCTGAACAATAACGGCAGCTCTTCCTGGAATCTCTGTCCAGGGGGTGATTTGTTTCAGGAAAGAGGAATATGCTGTTTATATGCAATGCAAGTAAGTCTGATGCACACATTTAGATGACAGCTCTGATTAGCAAAAATGAAAATCACTCAGCCCTGATCAGTACCTCAGTAGGCACTGATGAACAACAGGAGGGACCAACAAGTGACAAAGAATACCTCAAGGGTGTCGTAAAGTCTTATTATCTCAATGACAGAACTCAGTGGAGATGAAACAGCAGGGCCAGGAATGATAAACACAAGTTTCATTTCAGATCTTAGCTCAGGAAAGAAGGAAGGTCAGAGGGCCAAGGGTTAGAGATGAAGAAATGCCCCACTGCCCCTTAAAAAAAAAAACAATCTACAGCTGTTTTTTTTCCTCTTTGATAAAATAATTCTTCAACTTTCTTGTCATTCTTGCTTGGGAAAACACGGTTGTACCGCATATCAAGGTTATTCTACCTTCAGGTTGATGAGGTCAAAGTAAACAAGTGAGTTTTATGGTACTTCTACATCCTGAGTCACAGGAAGAGAGCCTCTTGAGCTACATTCACCTTGGCATTGCCTTCAAAAGGTTACAAATCACATGCAAAAACCTCTGGCATTTGCGTATTTCGAACTAAAGTGCTCTTTACTACAGATGCTGCTTGAAGGAGACCTTGTGAATTTCTGTTTTTCAAATAGGAAGTCAAGTACATGGTATGTTTGGTGTTTAAGCACTTAAACCCACGGGAACATCTTTGATAAGCAACTGACAACAAAAAATGTCCTCGTTTTGTGTAACAGCAAATGATGATTTATATATTTTTCTCGTATTTCAACACCGCGCTGAAAAACGAGAAAAGCACAGGTGGCAAAAAAAGGCATAAATGCTACAAGGGTGTGTTATACCATTCGTGGCTCTTCTCATGAACACAGTAAACATGAATCCATCTGCACCATATCATTTGGTGTACCTCACAACACTTGGCTAAATTAATGATAAGTAGCTAAAAAACACACATGAGGTTTGGTCCTTTATCAGTTTCCCATTGTTTTCATTACCAGGACAGAGAAAACAATCACCAATCACATCTGTCTGATTACTGAAAATGTATCAATGCTTTATTAATTCTCTCACATTGAACTGTTGTGGATCATGGCTGTAGGTGACGTAAACCTCTTCATTTATGCATGGCATTTCCTCACCTCCCCTGATTCTGCAGCTCTTTAATGCATTATAGAGCAGAGTGTGGAACAAATGGAAACTGTATAGAGGGCTTTGGGTAACCTACACTGTGATGGCTGTTTTTCAGATCTGTAGCTCCTGGCTATCAGTGTTTAGCATTGATAGACGATGTTGTTTGATTTCCACAAAGACTGCCACAGTGGGGAAAGCAACAGAACCAGAATCATTTGATCAGATGTGTAACAAGATGTTTTTTGCATTTTGACAGCCATGTGACATATGGCTCTGCTGTGCCAGGAGCAAATGTGGGACGAGTGTGTCACAAAACTGGAAATCATGTCATTTTGACTCTGACCTTTTCTTTTTAACCCAGTTAAGCATGAAAACAAAGAGTTTTTTGAGGGTGGGGGGGGCAAGCAATTACAATCAAATATTCTGTCATAATGTATGTGTATGTATATAATGTATATGTTTTGACTGACTACTGAATACACCGATTCCATGCTTAGATCACGTTAGCCTGTGTGCTACCTATAACCAAAATTTGCTCAGCAAACCATCACTGCCCTGTTGCTGGTGCAACATCTGATTTGTTTTCATAGAGTAGCTGCTAACAAGTTGCTTCTAACAAAGAGAACACTGTCATATCTTTGTTTACATTCGAGCCAACAGTTGTTACTAATTTAAAATTATTATTATTTTTAGTTTCACAGAATTTTTGTCACATATAATCGCAAAGCCTCTATACAATATACACTGTTTACCATTTGCTCCTTTGTCTTCAAAGTGCATACTGCACCTTCTTCAGTTACAGCCAGACTTTTACTCTTTCAGCATCTGGGTTTAACAGTCGTGTGGTGTAATGCAACACTGAATGCAGAATACAGACATTTTGTTAAAGCTCCAGAGGGGGAAACAAAGGGGCTTCAAAAATCAGCTTCACAATCCAGGCTACGAACACTCAGTACAAGTCAGCACTGTGTCACACATCTTATTATGTATAATAGCTAAAGCTTCAGAAAGCCATTACTTTCATGAAAGAAAAAGAAACATAATTTATTTCAACCCTACAATGGTTACATGGAAATACACTGATACGTACTTACAAAAATGTCTCAGAATAAAATAATTTCACATTATTGAAAATGAAATTTTTAGTGTTTTAACAGCTGTTGCATTTATGTGTTTTTAGACATTTCTCTGCTTTCAGGTAAAAAGAGAACATGAACCGTCAAAATAACAGCTGATTTCTTGTATTTCTTTAAGATCAGTTTGAAAAGAGACCGTACACTTGTCACAAAACATGATTAGTTTTTCTGCACAACCTTCTGTCCTCTCCCGACGAGGCGGTTACATAACAACAAATTTGAACGTGAGCATAATATGTAAAGATGGCAAGTAATAAAGTGTCTTGAAAAAATGAATACGCTGACCATAATTGATATTAAATGTCTCTGCAAGTGTTAGCTTTCAACATTTTGTACAGCAGGACCTTTCGAGCTGGTATCCAAAAAGAACTGAAATTAGGCACAACATTTGCTCTCATCACCTGGTTAACACATTCATAATGCTTGAATTGGGGAGCTTCGAAGCAGCTGCATAGCACATTCATGAATACTGGATCATGCCTCGTGTCAGCTTTCATGCAGTTTTCATGCTTTTATGTCATTTGTGACATAAACAGTGGAATGACGTGTCCGTTTAATAGGCAATAAATTCCAAAATAAAAGTCTCTTTGCAATTGCCATTTCTGGTTAGAACATTGTAGACACATAATTAAACAGTGTAAGGTTATTATTCTATTTATCACCCCTCTTAAGATCACATTAAGGCATTATGAATGTGTTACTAACTGTATCTAAAACAAGGAGGCAACGCTTTGTTTACATTGTACCCCAGTAGAGCATCCATGTCCAACTTGTAACATTGACAAAACCCTCTAAGTTTCTCTTTCTGTATCTATTCATTTACAACATGAAAAAAAGATGAAAAAAAAAATATTAACAGAATCTAAATCCCCAAAATTTGAGAATGATGCAAGTACTGAGCACCCTGTAATAACGTCATGAAACCAATGTCTTGACTCTTCATCTTTTTTTTATCTTGTGTGTGGCTGCACAAGGGTCAAAAGGCATAGAAAGCAAAGGGGTCTGTGCCCAAAGATTTCAAAGGCTCAGACTATCCTCTTTCTCCTTGAACAAAATCAGTTTATGAGAGCCACTGCACAGTCAGCATGGACAGCACAAGAGCTGCCAGACTGTACGTCACACATCGGCAACCAAGGGTAGCTGAGGTTATTGACCAACAATACACATATATTTTAATTTCCATACAGAGTTTGAGTGGTAATCATAGCAATAAGGTGTGACAAGAAAAAAAAGAAAAACACAATAAAAGGCACAAAAAGAGAAAGAAATTTGTGTGTATGGTAATGTCATGGTCCATAGGTGCCCAAGAAGATCACACATGAAGACAGGAAGAGGACACGGAGAAAAAGGGGAAGCAGGAGAGAAAGAGGGAAAAGTGGGAGAGAGATAGAGAAATAGGTCAGAAATACAGAAATACAAGTCTGAAAGGTTATTAGAGACTGAACTGAAGAATAAAAAAGGAAATCTAAGTTAGGGGATCAAAGTAAAAAGAAGTCATAGCATGTTAGTAGCACGGCAAATGACACATGGTTCATGGCAGGCATGGGTGGAAGGTCACATAAATGAAGGTAATGAGGGATGACAACAGGAGGGAAGACATTTCAAACACACTGGAGTCAGGCCTTTCTGTTCTAATGTTTCATATAAACACAAAGGGGTTTTAATCAGCCATGGTGCAGATCAGTGGCAGAGTTTAGGATAAAATAGATGACGACCTGGATGCCAGAACACATCCACACAAGTCGAGCTATTATCTCTCATTCATAATGGCCAGTGGTGTTATGTAAGGTAAATGCAAGTATATGCTGACTTACTGCTGATGTGTAAACCTGATCCAAAGGTCTCATTAATTCATCCATTAGGTCATTAATGGAGAAATTATGTGCACAGTAGAGCTTTTGGATTTTGTTATGTGTGACTTTGCGGGAGCTAAAGGCTGGCATATTGACTAACCAAAAAAAAAAAAAAAAAAAAAAAAAAAAAAGATAACTCCAATTTCCAATCAGCAGCTACCTCCTAAGCCTGCAGAGTAATGATGCTGGATTGGTTTGCCGCTGCAACATCAGCTACTGACTTGCTGTGCAAAGCAGCAGGACCAAAAAGAGATCTATTTATTCAGATGAATTAACAGTTTTGTAAAATTGTAACTTAGCATACTCACACATTACTAACAAAATAGCAGCACTGTGTTCATAAATTAGGTGGATTTCATGGTATGATTTACTTTTTGCAACTTTGCTGAGACATTCATTAAAGAAAAACTTTTCCTCATTATGCTTATCAAACAGTAATCTGGGCAGCATTATGTTGCTTTCAAAACATATTTACTGTTGCAAATCACCGGAGTATGAATTATATTAGAAGACAAGGTTGGAATACAGGTCATAAGCTAAAAAAACAAACTGCACATAAATGTGACAAAAGAGCAGAGATCAACAAGTAAAGAAATGTTTTGTTCAACAAATGCTTCAGCTCTTTTGTGGTTAATAACTTATTCGCAGGCAGATGGTTGGTGTGAATATGTGCACATGAAGAAAGGAGAAGTTGAAGCCATATTCACAGCATAGCCACTTCTTCAGCTAACATTACACCACTGGTCATGGCAGGAGAAATAGCCCATGCAAAACCACACATCCAAAACAGAAGCTGGTTATGAAGGTCAAGTCTATGACATGGATGATGTTATTAAAACTGCAAAGGTTAAGGGTTTTTTTTTTTTTTTTTGTAGTTTTACCCCAATGTCAACCTTAGCTGGGGAGATTTGGATGGATCATTTGTCAACACCTGGCACTTTTGTGTCCATATGAGCAAATTTACACAATCTGTGTTTATTTTGACCAACACTTTTGGCCTGAAAAATATGACAATGTTTTATCTCTCCACAGCTGGACAGCATTTTGCCTTCTGCGAATCTGAGGCATGTCAATGCTGCCCAGCTGTACCTGCAGAGAACAGAAATTACACAAGCCAAATGACGTAAATGTTTTTGACACAACAGAATCAACAGATCATTTTACCAAAGGAGAGGTAACTTAACACCGAGATCCTTCACTCTAAAATGCTTTAAAGTCACTTGGCTCAATATGTTTTTGTGGCATTGTGTGTGTGTGAGATAGTATTTGAACAATGAAAAAGAAAATTATAATTCAAACAGGTTGAAGCTCAGCCTTGGATCAACACATTGCATTCAAAATTTGAGTCACGTTGCCAATTTAGTGCATAGAGCCAGTATGAATTTACAGAGGAGCAGCTGTTTTAGGCCACCATGACTAAAAACAGCTGTGAAGCCTTCTGAAATTGAATTCTGATGTTGTAGCTAAAAATAAACCTCAGCAATTTCCCATGTGCCTTGAAGTGAAGAAAAAATAAAAAATAAAAAAACAACAGCAACTTGGAAGAAATACTGAAAAATATACCAAAACAAAAAAAACATTAAATTAAAGTAATTATGGGAATTAAAGGGGGACTGACTTGGATAAAGCCCATGTAAACTTCTGCTCTGGTAGCATTATAAGTGATCCAAACCTCCCACTGCTATATGGCTGTTGCCCAGCAAGCACATAAAAAAGAAAATAACTGCTTTCTTTATGTGCCATGCACTGGCAGCCGTTGCTTTTTAGGGTCTCCAGTAAAGAACAGACGAAATTAATCAAGTTGGAAGTGGCACCATGCAAAGATTGTAAGGGCTGCTTCCCCACCTAACTAGGCCACACACTGTATATTCAGGTCAGTTGCGGACCCTGAACTTGAGACACACTAGACCTGTGGACTAGTGGAAATGGTAGAGGAAGACACGGTAGAGGCTGACAGAAAGAATAAAAATGGAAGAACGATGAGTGAGTTGGCCGGGGATGTGAAAGATGTAATGAATAAAGAAAACAGTGATGACGATAAAATAAGTAAGACAGAGCCAAGACAGTAAAATAATTAAGTGAAATAAAATAAGCTACAATAGATTGTAAATCTAAAACTGTCTTATTTGGTAGGATTTCATCTTTTGTAATGTTTGAAAAGCTGAAATTTTCATGAAATGTTACAGGTCTCTATGCGTGCTTGAAAAATTATAGCTTTTTTAAAGATATTCTGTAAAAAACAAAACAAAACAAAAAAAAACAACTGATGGATATTTGGCCTGAGGCATAAACAACGAGTTTATGCAGCTGCAGAGGCCCAAAGCCACAAGAAGCCAAACTACAAATGTGAAGTGTTTTGTTCTTTTTTTTTTAATAATTTAATATTTGAGGAAATTATCTATTTTAGTGTTTGAATTGTCAATTATGTTATGTTTGAAAACACCACATGGAATAAGTTTTAAAGGGCTGCTGTTTTATCTGATTTATCTACTTTCTTAAAAATAAACATAGACAAAAATGAATGAATGAAATGTTTCCCTCATTGAGGGACACTGTTCTAATGGTCTGCCTCTTTCAGCTGAGACCATCCCCCTGTGGGAGCTGTTCTTCTAGGACACCACTGTTTTACAGTCAGAGTGGATGTTATTCTATATTTTTCCTATGGCCAGAAAAATAGCAAGAAAAAAACTGTTTGTCTCATTACCTTCTCACTCTCCTTTCCTGCATGTGGCCTTCAGCCCCAAACCCATTTGTTCACATTGAAAATGTCTGCAAATCATTAGTAACAGGTCAAAAATGTATATTTTCATTTTTAGAAAGAGGCCAACTAATCTGAAAAAACAGCTGGGTGCTTTAGTTTTCAAGCATACATTATTCAGACAGGAGCAGAGAAGGCATTTGTTGTGGATTATTTTCTGATGCAGATTAGTTTTGGGATTTAGTATAATTACAGTATTGTAAATTTTACCAGGTTCATTTATTTTCTGTCTTTCTTTCAGTTATTGTAATTGTAGTTTACTTTTGTTTTTCTGAACAGCCTCCATGTGCAGGTCACATATGCATTTGCTTAACAAATAAACCATCCTGAAATGTTTCATTTAAAACTTACTGTATGTCCACCGCTTGCAGACATGTGATATGTGTGCTCTCACTTTTCATCACAGTTCCATTATGGTCTTTAACTTGGTTGCTTGGCTTTGAAGGCATCAGATAATGTGAACACTATGTTTTTCAAATGGTAATAAATAATGATTAATTCTTGTCTAATCTTTTCTGATTAAGACATGCAGGGGACTAATTAATTTGCTTCAAATCTAGTTTGATGTTCATTAGCTTCCTTGATGTTCACTTGACCTGTTAGAAATAATGAAAATCTCTTTGGTGAAGATAGAAACGAGCAGGAGAGAAGTTCTGAAACTGAAAGTGAGAATGGAAGAAAGACAGGATGATATAGAGAGAAAGAAAACCTGATCTTATTTTTCAATAGAAGATCAAAAGATAGTTGGACGAGAAAGAAATTTAAGCTGTTACATAGCTCAGGTGTACTGCGATGGGGAGGCAGCCCAAGTTAAAATGTGCACCTTACACACAGCACAGCAACAGAGCAAAGGCAGACCGTGACCGCCTGGGTAGAGGAGTATTTGGTATTAACTGGACAAAACACTCTGGGTCTGACTGATATCTGCTGTGAGTTTATTGGTCACTGAACTTGAGCAGACAGGCTACCTTATAGGAGATATTGCAACTGGCAGAGAAGAATACTATGATGCCGAGTTTTATCTGCAGCAGCAGAGCATCAAGGAGGAGAGAAAAATACATTGAGGACACCTCTGCTCTTCATATGGATGCAATAGCTATTGTTGACCTTCTTCAGCCTGGTATCTCAAATTTTGTGAAGTGAGCACAATGTTTTGAAATGCAAATAAGGGGCTCAATGAAAGAAAAAAAAAAAAAGAAACGAATTTCTCCAAGAGGAAAGGATTAGCTGGAAGAGACATAACTGGAAACAAGCAGACGTTTGGCATTAACAGTAGAAGGAAAGTGAGAACAGGCCAGGGGTAGAATGAAAATAAACTTCAGATGACCCAGCTTTGAGCCACGTGTGCATTTTTACTTTTGAGAAATACGTGGCGCTGTAGCTGCATGACAACAACACATGAGAACAGAGCTTTGTTCCCCTTGATAAGCTACACACCTGAACCCACATTCAAATAAATTGAACCTCAAATTAGAGTCTTGTATTTCCCTTGGAGACTTTAAAGCTTCATTATCTGATGTTTTTTAATGACACTTTACCTGTTTTTCTTAATTCTTGTTTCTGAGTTGCTTGTATTGTGAGATTGTGCTGTCTTTGTTTTTGTGATTATTTCTTTTTCTAAAGTCTCTCTTGGATAAGAGATCTTAATCTCAATGAGACAACAAGACTGCCTGATTGAAAAGGTATTATATAAGTGAATAGAAAATAAATGAAGAAAATGTTCCTCTACATTCGGTCTTTGTTTGATTGTTTTTAGAGGTATGGAGGACTGGAGTCAGATGTTTTGCATGCTTAAACTTACTTGGCTTTTAGAGTTGATTCTGATTCTGATTTTAATGTTCAGCCTGCTCAGCATGTGTACTGCAGAGGAATGTAAAATTTCTCTCTGCTACATAGCACGGAAACAAGAATAACAACCATGCAAACTGAACTGCAACAACTTCCACATTAAATACTGAGCCAAAATAGCTCATTGCCCATATTTCATTTATCATAGTTACTGCGCATGTAAGGTTTAGTTCCCACTTCTTAAATTAATATAACCTTCATTTTAAACGAGGGTTTACTTTTTTTTTTTTTTAATTATTAGATAAACGTCAACATATCATATCCAATTCATGTTGCTGTAACACAGTCTTTTCATGCAGGAAGAGTGTCTTCAACACATCATGTGCATTTCACAGTTTGTGCTCATTTCACATAGTATGAGACCACGCTGTTTGTTGTCATTTGAAACCTACTGTATAGGCCACTGTGCTTTTTAACTTCAGTGCACTTTGTTACCCAGTGCACTAATAAGCACAGTAGAAACAATACAGCTCTCCCACACCATAGACAGAGACAGATGATACTTGTCAGACTCAAAAGCCAGCAAGCTCTGAAAAAGCACCTAGTAAGAGTCAAGGATTGTAATAATAGAGCCTTACTGGTCACGGTGGAAGCCTTTGTACACTGTGGCTGATGTGTGCAGATGCTCAGGGTGGGATGATGAGAATAATACCTGGGATGGTAGTGGGCTCTGTAGCTGTTCTGAAGGAGAGGACGCCAGGCTTGGACTTGCCCTGCTGATTTTCCGCCACCACGTGAACCTCGTACTCTGTATTCCAGTCCAGGCCGCTCAGCACCACATACTCACTGCCATGGGGAAGGCGGATCACCGGTTTCCAGTCAGACACATGCTTCTGAGGAAGGAATGTAGGGAGGGGGGGGGCATCTTAAAACTTGGTAACCAAGTGAGATTATGGTCATTCTACACAAGTATAGAGGAAAGGGTCATTTTAGATCATTTGATAATGACTCTATTTTTCAGGCTGTTTGCTGAAGATAAAACAAGCGAATTGTTCCTTGATAACTTCACAAACTACACAAGCAAAGGGCTTACAGCATATTTTTCAGTTTCACCTGTATCACCAGAGATTATCTTGGCCCAAAGGATTATGTAGCACCATTCTAGCACAAGACAAAAAGCTTGTAAAATGAGGAACTATCCGATATAGAAAGAATTCGCCATTCATCATATGCAAATAGTTCCAATAGGAGTGAATGTGAATAGTGGTTGTGAAATAGCCTCAGGTATCAGCCATCTTGGAGGTATTCAGTTTAAATGTGCAGCAAGAAATCTGTTGCTAAAATCTGAATTGGTGAAACTCAACATAATCCAGACATGGCAACTGTTGCCTGACAATATGGGGCAAGGGGAGTTAGTTTGTCAGGTATTAAAGGAAGGTCAATATCTATTTAATCCACTTGCATTAAACACAAACGCACAGGGCACTTTGTGCGATTAATAGATGATTAGATGCTTGCCTTAGTATATTTGTTGCTAAACAGTATTTTTGATAGTTTAAAGTACAAATTAAATCCAGATGGAATTTAAGGTTACAGTTACTAAAGTCAATTAAAGTAGCACACTGACTGAGGCTGGGTGTCAGACAGAAAAATATTGCACCCACCAAAACTAGGCTTAGTCTCTGGCAGTGGTCCTGGTGGCTTGGTGTATAATCAAACACACTTGTCAGTATTTACTGGTGAGAAGCCAGCGGAAAATCATGGCTTACTGGTTGCACTGTCAACACTTATCTTTTCTGCTGACAACCTCCCCAATGAAAATGGCAATTTTTTTCTTCAAAGTAGAAGAAGAAGAAAATTATTATACTGTTGTTTAAAAAGTATAATTTGGTCAGTGAGGGAACTAAATTATATTTTAGAAAGGGCACATTGTAAGGTTACAAAAGTTGACAGGTGCCTTCATGTGCTTGGGAAATGTTGGCAGGTGCATTTTATTTTTCTTTGACAGAAGCTAAAAGTTAATTCCTGTTTCCAGTTGGTTTGGCAAATATTTAAAAGCATTGTTCAGATTGTACTGTTGTCATAAAACCACTGCAAGAGCTGGACAAAAAAATGCAGAGCAGCAAAGTGGTACCATGTTACCTCCTTGCCCAGTATACTCACAGCCTTGTATCTGATCAGGTAATGTGTAATGGGGGAACCGCCGTCATCCTGCTTGACCCATTTGACCTTAAGAGAATTGCCCTTGTTTTGCATCTTGGCCTGTAGTTTGGGAGCACTGGGTTCCCCTACACAGGACAAACCAAGAAATCATGATTAATAGAAAACTATGGTTGTTGTATCAACATGTTTGCCTTCTAAACCCACGTAACCTATTGTATTTCTTCTTATTGTGTTCATCTGTGCCTATGTCTTCAAGGTCACCTAAGCTGAAACATAAATTGATTGCTGGTTCGACTGCTGGAATTGATTGCCAGTTCAGCCTACTCAGTTTTAAGCCTTTTCTTCTGATGTGAAGGAAAAGTATGTGGAGGTACAGATAATCACAGGCTGCCCTTTGTTGGCCTGATGTAACACGGAGAGTTTTAGTGCCGTCACGCTGCTCTGCTAAGCTGCTAAAGGATAAGAGCACAAAAGTGTCGTAAAAAATCAAATCCAGTGCTCCGTTTCACCATATGTTGACTGATCGCAGACGGCATGATAATATATTAGCGCAGTCAGTGGTTTCATCAAATAACAGCTTTTCTATTTTAAAAAAATAGATTAAGCTTGGCTGGTGTGTTCCAATGATACTCCACCCACATCTGTCTTTTGATTATCAATCTCTCACCAGTTGCCTCTGAGTCAGAGGCTGTAAAAAGTTAACAGCTTCAAGGACTGAGGTGCAGGTGAAGTTGTGTGTCTAGCTATATTTAGCATCAATGTTTGAAATATTGTGAACAGACAAATGGACAGCTGAAAAGCTGCAGGAGGATGTTTCTATGGTCATTATGTCTCATGAAAATGTTTGACGGTAAATGATCTTTGTTTTGTTCCCTGATAAAGGCCTTTTAGTGGGTGAGTGAGTTATGACTCTTGTCTGTAAAGAGCAAACGTGGAAACAATGTGATGTTGTTGAAGCACTCCAGTGAAAAAGGAGAAGATTGAGATTGATGAATAGGCCACACAGTGTCTGAAATTGACACAGGTGACTGATGTTTATTTTCTGTTTCTTCCCAACAGTGAATGTTAGACTCTTTTAACTACGACCAGTCCTCAGTGTAGTTCTTCACTTCTCAAGCCAACAGAGGGTGTTTGATTAACAAAGACAGATTTTGGATGGAATATGGATGGAAGATTCAAGAAACTAAGAGCAGCGTGGAGGCTGAGGTGTTGCTCTCCTTGAGGCTCCTCATTATCTGCTCTGTCCTCCTGAGTAATGACTGCTGGGTCGCTGGATAATGAGCCTGTAGGCCTTGATTGGACATGTTACTCTATTACTTTTAATAACATTTACATAGTCTTGTGGGAAGGAAGGTCAAGGTGTTTTGTGCATGTAGTGATGTTGGCTTTTACTCTTCTGCCACTGTAAGGGCTGTAAGGGAGGAGACTAGCAGCACATAATCAATTATGTGCTGTACATATTGCTTACACGTAGTTAGCCTTGTTATTATGTTATTAAATTGACTACCTCTTGGTGTCAAAGTCTTTACCCTCTGCTAACAATCTGATAACAGCCCCACAAGGATGTGGCTGAAAAAAAGCACATATATATCTTCTGTAGTTTAGGACACGATGCAGATTTAAATGTATGCCACTGCAGGCAAGTCATTGAGTGGATAAGGAAAAAATAACATTGGCATACATTTCAAATGCACACAAAAAATGTCATTGTTCTTCTTTTTCAGAATGAACTTCAAACATCACTGTTAGTAGCTGTAATTAATTAAATGAGTATCCATGAAGGCACTTTCTCTTCATCATACGTGATCATCAGAGTGCACTGCCTGAAAACTGCATTCCACTAGACTGGGGTGAGCATGACAGGTGCTGGAAGTGAATAAAACAGTTAGTAACAGCAGCAGTGGTACATTCAGCAGGGTTATCCACAAGCATCATTCTGGGTTAGGTGAAAAATTTCTGAGGCTAAAACAGAGAAAGGTGCAGTTAGAATGACAAGTTCAACCATGCAGGCTGGAAATTTTTGGGTGGCGCTCTACACGTGAGCAGGGGGCAACATGTGGAGCGTTGCCCGTGACCTCACACTGACACATGTGCAGGAGGTGTGGCTCCACATGTTGCCTGACCTAATACAGTGTCCTCCCTCATCTCCAGCATATACTGAGAGATAAGATTCAAAAGTGTTTTATGTATATGATGTTTGTATGAAAGATGATAAGGGCAACATGAAAAAAACATTTATTTTCAAATGTTATATTCTTGGAGAATTTTTAATAGAAAATGCAATTTGCTCAGAACTTTAGTTTTTTTTTTTTAGATTTTTTTCACACCAGCCAATCTTCTCTCATACTTTTCCAATAGAATATGAATAAGTGTTGCATTTAGGTAATTTAAAGCTACTGACATAGGTGTTGAGTTTTTTTGTGTATGTGTGAATTTAAGAACGAGTAGACGTGACAGCAAAGACAGAGACACATGCAGACAGGACCAACATTTTCATAAGGAAACAGCAGAACAATGACAAGAAAGAAGGATGCAACAAGAAAGGAGGAAATAAACTTGCATGCTGCAGTAATGCAATGCTGTGAATCCAATCAGTAAAACACTGTGAGCTACAGTGCATCATTTGGGGAAAATAAGAAAAATAAGCTTCATAGGTGAACATGAGGACAATGTTTACTTGCGTGTGCAATACAGACTGCAGTCAGTGGCACCTTGTGAGGCTGCTCTTATGATGTTTAAATGCGATTCATAACATAATGGTAAAAAACCAAAAAGTATGCAACAGATTTGCTGGTTTGACAAAGTCAAATCTGTGATTTTTTTGGAAGAATTTTGGCACAATTCTAAGAAAAAAGTGTTTTGATATCTAATATTTAATTTAATTTTTAATGTACCTCCATTCTACTGGAAAACATTTTGAATTGTTGTCTGTCTGACTAGTGCTGCATAAACAAACTTGCCTTGCCTAAAAATGTAACTTCTAATCAGGGTTTCATATAAACAAGAACGACAAGAAAAGGCACACCAGGGAATCAAACATAAAAAGACATCAGGCGTGTTTGGATTAAAATGGAGCTACTATTCCTGTTGTGGCAGATTCTTTGTTTGTCAACTAATCCAGGCTGGATTATCTTGTTCATTTGGATCAAGCTTTTCCAGTTATCTATTTGTAATCTTAATTTAAGGTTTTGCCAATAATTTGGATCGATCTGATAAAAGGGATAAGGGATATAATCTTCTGGTACAGCACAATGACTGATTGAGGCATTGGAAACTGTAACAATTTTAGCTTTTAAAATTAACCAAAGTGAGAGAACAAGACACAAAGTAAGATTTTAAAAGACAGATGGAATGAAATGCGTGAGCCTCATTAAATGATTGATAATTCAATTTTGCTGTGCTTTAAAGTACACATTTGCTTTTTGGGGAAATAATTTCAGAAAGGAGAAAGGAAGCAACCATACATGAGTTCACAGATAGTAAACAATAATAAGTCTTGTTCATGATGTAGTTAACTTTAAATCAGCCTCCACTTTTCCAAATTTGAACTGAGGGAAATACTGTGATAAAAAGTGTCACATACTTGTCAAAGACCCCATTTTAACATGTCCCCTGCATGTGGATATATTATCTGGAATAGGACAAGCAGACGCTGATGCAGGTGTAAATGTAAGCAGAATACATGGGGTCAAAGAGTTAACAATCACATTAAACTAGCTCAGTTAACCATAATAAAAAGAATGTGGCCCTGGTGTGCTTTTCTTACATTATTCTAATATTTAACAAGGCACTGCAAGGAGAATAGTCTTGCATTTTTACTTTGTGACTACTAGAAGATGGGCAAAAGTATCATAGTTGGCTAGAAGGAAGAGAAAGTCTTAAGATGAATGGAGGTGATGAAACACTGCTGGAGTGAAATAATGCATGTTTACTAAATCTTTACTACATATCTAAAGAATGACCTCAAGATGGATGAAAAACGGCCAAATTAAATCAAACAATAGTAAAAAAAAATGTTTTAATGTTTGGTCTACAAATCTACAGAAGTTTCCTGAATGATCACTGCTGATGTTATGATCTCAAACTAAAAAAAACAAAAATCAAAAATTACCTTCTGTTGGCCAGCGAAGACGACATCATCAGCACCATGCAAGAGCCACATGACATAGTCACATGATATGCACGCACATGAGTGGTTGAAAGGAAAATATAGAAGGAGGGGGGTAAGGGGGGAAGGGGCACGGGCAAAGGG